>ML290887.1:39368-74736 GCA_005239495.1 Nicotiana undulata | reverse complement strand
CCCCACGAGTAAGAATATACAATTTGTTTTAAGATTCGACCCCAAATTGGGGTTGAATCACCCAAAAATCCCAAAAACCTAACACTACCCAATTCCACCAATTTCTACCTTAAATTACATGTTTTAGGCTTAGGAATTCAATAAAGGTTAATGGAAAAATGAAGAAAAAAAGTTAAGATTCACTAACCCACGAAGTATTGGTGAAAGGAGGCTTCAATGAATGCCTAAGGGGCTTGGAGAAGGAGGAGTTCGTGTATTTTTATGATTCCCGGAATAACACTGTTTTGGACTTAAGAGTTAAGAATTAACTGGGCGATTTTTGCACCTGCGGTATCGCAAGTGCGGAAAAAGGATATGCCGCAGGTGCGGAAAAACGATCGCACTTGCGGACTTGGGCCAGCCCAGAAGGGGCCGCACCTGCGAAAAAAGGAATCGCTCCTGCGGAGCCGCCCTTGCGGTGCCTGGGTCGCACCTGCGAGAAGGGTCGCACCTGCGAGGCTGGGACCGCAGGGGCGGTCCCGCACCTGCGGTCACACTAGCTGCTGTGCACCAGCAGTGGTTTCTGCTGGTTTTTGGCCTCGCGCGGGGTCCGGGAGGCACCTGGGCCTACCCGAGCCCCCGTCCAAATATACCAACAAGTCCTAAATCACTAAGCGGACTCGCTCGAACTTTCAGAACACGAAAAACAACAACGGAACTCGAAATCAAACCCCAAAACTTATTTAATCAAATCTTAAGAACTTTACAATTCTAGAATTCACTTCAATACGTCGAACCGGCCTAAACTGCTCGGAATGACTTCAAACTTTGCAGATAAGTTATAAATGACACCACAGAACTATTCCCGGTCTCGGAATCTCATTCGGACCTCGGGAACATAACATCACTTTCCAAGTCGCATTTCAAATTCTTTAAAACCTCAAAGCCTCATTTTTTATCCGAAACCACTCAATTCACGCCCGTTTTACCCCAAATTCCACATATAAGACAAATAGTATATAATAAACCTGTTCCGGGCTCCGGAACCACAATACGGACCCGGTAACACGGTTTTCACATAATTATTCATTTTCAAAATCCTTTATTATTTTCAGAAAACAATTTTCTTTAAAAATTCATTTCTCGGGCTTGGGACCTCGGAATTCGATTCCGGGCATATGCCCAAGTCCCATATTTTCCTACGGACCCTCCGGGACCGTCGAATCACGGGTCCGGGTCCGTTTACCATAAATGTTGACCAAAGTCAACTATATTCATTTATTAATTATCAAAACTCATTCTTTTGTCCCGGCTACACGCCCGGGCTGTGCACGCATATAGAGGTGAGACTAACGGAGGCTCTTGGAGCCTCGGAACACAGATATAGCTTAAATTACATGAGATGACCTTTTGGGTCATCACAATTGCACATGACCCAATCACAACGGTCTTGTTCAACTCTCAAGTCACGCAAGCACACATAATTGAGCGAATTAAGCAATAATGCACTATGTGGCATACAAGTCAAACAACTGAGCTAAGGCATCTCAAAATAGGCTATTTAATTTTACTTAGGCATCACATGTCAAACCAAATACAAGGGAAAGCAGAATGTACGTCATAACCTAATATGCCGACACCAAACCTGGCAATGGGTATATTTAAGTTACTTAGTTTCTTCCTAACTACAAAAAAAAATTAAAGTGCCCGGTTCGAGCTACACCCTTGGAAAAGAACCGATGCCTTAAGAAAAACCAAGGGATACTACCTAACTATCCTAAAAATAAATATAAAAAAAAACTTTTTGTATTTTTAAATCGGACTTTATCCCTCAAGAAAATTGTCCAGCAGATCCATCGTCGGGTAAAGTCCGAGTGTTTTTTTTCTTTCTATTATATATATATAAAGACTAACAACTAACTAAACTAAACACTGAAAATACGACTAACTACTAACACAAAACTAATTAACTTTAACAAAAATTTAAAATCCAACTATACAAGTTATACAACAATATCACAACTGGCATATTTCCCACCCCACACCTAAAGCATGCATAGTCCCGATGCATATGCAAATTAACAAAATAAAGTAGGGTGAAAAGAAATGCTCCCTGTCAATCGGAGGTCTCCAAAGCAGCAACTGCGGGCTCATCATCATCAGGGCCTAGAGGAACCACGGCTCGGGGTCCGGTAACCTCTTCACCACCCTCATCCTCTGTGTCAGAGCCGCGTACTGTGTTCACGTCCTCAAAAGAATGGATGGGGCTGCCAGGTGTAATCCCCAACATCTTTTTGGCATAACTGGATAGCTCACTGCGTAGTTCCATACGCTCCACATCCGTAGCACCCACCTTGCACATCAAAAAGTTCAGAGTTTTATACATGTACCTGCTGAAGCTCTCGTCCCTTTCATAGCGCGCAACGGGTGTTAGCTTGGATGATGTCTCCAGCAGTGTAGTAATGTCCATTAGCCCGGGTGGAGGCTCCACCATCTCGCCATACCCCTTGTACTCAGGCACCCCGTTATCCATCATATACTTGGTGAGCAAATTTCCAAAGAAAAACCTCCTGATCTGCCGCCTGAACCTCGTACGGGCCATCTCCCCCAATATCAACTCACCCACATTTCTGGGTCGGCCTGTCATCAAAAAATAAATGACACACACTTGAGCACGAGTGCAGTCACTGATATGCTCAGCAGGCATGAGACGGGCCTGTACAAAATTCTGCCACACCTTGGCAATATTGTTAAAATCGGACCGTACCATATGAAGGTGAATCGTGCCATGTTGTTTTGTCCATTTGGCATTCGAATCAACACCACACAGAGTGTGACGTATCAAGGTGTATTTGGGGCTCTTAACAAATTTTTGAAGTCTCTGTGGGTTAACATCTTCAACCCCCAGGTATTTGCATATGTTTGCCTTGTGCATTTTAATCTCAACACCCCGTACGTGCGAAATATCATGCCTGGGTTGCCAATTGGCATAGAGTTCCCGGACCATACTCAAATTTGCCGGTCCGGGGCATGTCAATAATTTCTCCATGTCCCGGGCACGGAGTTGGCTCATCACTGCAGGAAAGTGCCGCTGTAAGGCCTTGGTGTTGATCCCTACCTCAGAGATATAATGACCCTTTGGCACAAAGTCCCTGTGCCATGCAACCGTCGCATCATCTACCAATTTCAACCGGGGCCGGGGTGGAAAAGGTGCAAGTTGCGAGCTCTCGGCCAATTGCTTGCCTTTTGCTTGGCGGGAGGGGCCGTCTCCTTGCTTTCTTTTCTTGGGTGTCGGAGAGGTGGAGGAGGATTTTCCTATGCCTTTGCTTTTGGTAGCACAATCACGAGCCATTTTGTATCCTGCAACACAATGAACACAAGAACATAAAACTTGTCAAATGTTGTACCTAAGGTTATGGTGCAAGTCCTTCAATGACCCCACACTTAAAATCAAATGTGCAATTAGCACTATTTTTCATGATATTTATGCGAAAAGGCACAAGTGTGGCATCCTAAAGCTATGGGTACTCAAGACTTCCCCAAGCTATTCAAATAATTAATTGATTATGGCTCCAAAAATTCACATTAATCAAAGCAATAGGCATGTGTGACTCCATTTTATACACTACAAAAAAAACTACATTGGTTAATTTATACAACAAGTCAACAACATACAATACAAGAGATACATGGTGTAAAGACATGATTTATGTATTAAAACTCAAACCGTGAGCATGTGGCAACATCCCTACACACCCCACACTTATCCCAAATTCAATCATAAAGGCACTCGGTTACTCAAGACTTCACCGGTGTACCTAAAACATCATTCAAGCATTTTTTCAAACACCTTGTGGGCATAAAGTGTGAGTTCTACAATTCAACAATGGTGGAAGAGAATGGCCATCCCAATTTTTAATGGAGTAGAGGGACAATTAGTTTACTACTCCCACCACATAATACATACCAAAAATTCTAAAATACCAAGCCAACCACCAATACTTTCTTACACTTTCATTAAGGGAAGAATAGGGAGTTAGGGCTCATGGGGGATGGGATTTACCTTTGATAACTACACTGAAACACATAAAAGAAAAAGTAGAAGAATAAGAAAAACATACCTGAAGAATTGAGAAGGGAAAACAAGAGAGAAAAAAAAATGAAATTTTTACGGAGAGGGGGAGAGGGATATACGGTGGAGAGGGGAGTAGAAAAGAGGGGAGTGTTAGTGTATATGGGTAATTGGGTTGGGTTTAATGGGTAAGGGTATTAGAAAATAAAAAAAATAATAAAAAAATAATATAAAAATTTTTTTACACTTACCTGCCCCAGCAGCGCCTGGCGCTGTATATAGCGCTGGGGGAAAAATACTTCTGCCTTTGCCGCCCAAGGCAGCGCTGGGCGCTTGTTCGCCGATTTTTTTTTTGTTTGTACATAGACAACCCGATCCCCCTAGCCTTTTTAAATACTCAATTACATGTCCTACACCATTGTATCTATAAATTCTAATCCTACAAGAAAAAAATTGCAAAATCTATAAAAAAAATTAAGAAGTTAACTACGAAAGCAATAAAAATTGGGTTGCCTCCCAACAAGCGTCTGATTTAACGTCGCGGCACGACGCAAAGTCTCGCTTCACTAATCAGCGAGCACGACTTTGGTCTTCTCACGCTTTATGGTACCACCCCAATAGGGTTTGACTCTATGTCCATTCACCAAAAAATTTCTTTCACCGTGTATAGCTCGTAACTCAAGTGCACCATATGGAGTGACTCTCACCACCTCAAACGTGCCTGACCATCTCGATTTCAGCTTTCCAGGAAAAAATCTCAGCCTAGAATTGAATAATAATACCTGTTGGCCTGGCTCAAATTGACCCGGCTTAATATGCTTGTCATGCCATCTCTTGGTCTTTTCTTTGTAAAGTTTGGCATTTTCATACGAGTGCAGCCTGAACTCATCTAATTCATCCAACTGCAACAATCTTTTCTCTCTCGCGGCTTCAAGGTCCATATTTAGCTTTTTGATGGCCCAATATGCCTTATGTTCGAGCTCAACGGGCAAGTGACACGCCTTCCCATATACTAGCTTGTACGGTGACACCCCAATTGGCGTTTTGTACGCTGTTCTATATGCCCATAAGGCATCATCTAACTTTGTAGCCCAATCTTTCCTGTTCACACTCACCGTTTTCTCTAATATTTGTTTTATTTCTCTGTTCGATACCTCTGCTTGTCCACTTTTTTTAGGGTGATATGTTGTCGCAACCCAATGACGGACTCCATATTTAGCTAGAAGGTTATTCAACAGCCGATTGCAAAAATGGGTTCCTTCATCACTAATCAAAGCACGTGGAGTCCCAAATCTCGAAAATATGTTTTTCTTCACAAACGCAGCTACAACCATGGCATCATTTGTTGGCAATGCAATTGCCTCCACCTATTTCGACACGCAGTCAACTGCCAGCAAAATGTACTTATTTCCCCTGGATGATGGGAATGGACCCATAAAATCTACCCCCCACATATCAAAAATCTCGACTTCCAAGATATTATTCAAAGGCATCTCGTGCTTCCTCGTGATCGTTCCTGTTCTATGGAACTGGTCACACTTTTTAACAAATGCGTGGGCGTCTTTAAATAGAGTTGGCCAAAACAACCCAGATTGTAGCACTTTCGCCGCTGTTCTATCTCCACCATTATAGACCCCATAAGGTGATGCATGACAATCATACAACACAAGTTCCACCTCTTTATCAGGAATACATCTCCTCATTAACTGATCACCACATTCTTTGTTTAAATATGACTCATCCCAGTAGTAAAACTTCACATCACGTAAAAATCTCTTCCTTGCCTCAGATTCAATTTCCGGAGGAAGTACCCTACTCACTAGATAATTCACATAATCATCATACCATGGAGGAGGGTCTTGGGTTATAACAAAAAGTTGCTCATCAGGAAACACTTCTTTAATTTCTCTCCCCTCCTCCACATGGTCGTGATTTTCCAGTCTTGACAAATGGTCAGCTACTTGGTTTTCAGTGCCCTTTCGGTCTTTTATCTCCACATCAAATTCTTGCAACAATAAAACCCAGCGCATCAATCTAGCTTTAGATTCCTTCTTTGTAATTAGATACCTGATTGTTGCGTGATCTGTGTGGACTATGACTTTGTTCCCACCAAGTATGCATGAAATTTTTCAAAAGCCCACACCACAGCTAGCAGCTCCTTCTCAGTGGTGGTGTAATTCTGATGTGCATCATCAATGGTCTTACTCGCATAGTAAATGGAATAAAACACCTTGTATTTCCTTTGGCCTAGCACTGCCCCAATTGCATGGTCACTTGCATCACACATAAGTTCAAATGGTACGGACCAATCAGGCGCAACAATTATGGGGGCATCTACCAATTTCTTTTTGAGCTCCTAAAATGCCTTCAGTCAAGCTTCATCCAAATTGAACTTGACATCTTTTTCTAGCAACCTGCACAAAGGAGTAGCAATTTTAGAAAAATCTTTAATAAAGCGCCTATAGAATCCTGCGTGTCCCAAGAAACTTCGGACACCCTATCACATAAATTGGTGGAGGTAGTTTTTCAACTGCCTCCACTTTTGCCTTATCAACTTCGATGCCACTCCTATACACTCTGTGACCCAAAATGATGCCTTCCTGTACCATAAAGTGACATTTCTCCCAATTTAAGACCAGATTTGTTTCTTCACAACGGGCCAACACCATGCTCAAATTTTTCAAACAATCATTATAAGATGACCCAAAGACTAAGAAATCATCCATGAACACCTCCACGAATATTTCCACCATATCAGTGAAAATCGCCATCATGCATCTCTGGAAAAGTGGTTGGTGCATTACAAAGACCAAATGGCATTCTCCTGAAGGCGAAGGTGCCATAAGGACAAGTAAACGTGGTCTTCTCCTGATCCTCTGGGCATATGATAATTTGATTGTACCCTGAATACCCATCAAGAAAACAATAATATTCATGCCCTGCTAATCTGTCCAACATTTGGTCAATGAAGGGGAGTGGAAAGTGATCCTTGCGTGTTGCCTTGTTGAGCCTTCGATAATCAATGCAAACTCTCCATCCCGTAACAGTGCGGGTAGGAATCAACTCATTTTTCTTATTCGCAATCACATCCATCCCTCCCTTTTTGGGCACACATTAAACCGGGCTCACCCAGTTGCTGTCAGAAATAGGAAAGATGATACCTGCATCCAGCAATTTTATGACTTCTTTCTTCACCACTTCTTTCATGATGGGGTTTAAACTCCTTTGCTACTCAACACTCGGGCGGTGTCCCTCTTCCAAAAATATTTTATGCATGCAAAACGATGGACTGATTCTCTTAATATCTGCAATGGTCCACTCAATTGCTTTTTTGTGCTCACGAAGTACTCTGAGCAATTTCTCTTCTTGTATATTGGTCAGGCTGGAAGAGATGATCATGGGCAATGTCTCAAAGTTCCCTAAATAAGCATAGCGTAAATGTGCTGGAAGAGGTTTAAGTTCCAGCTTTGGAGCTTTCTCAATAGATGGCTTAGGAGGGGTCAGAGTAACAAACTTGTTCAACTCCTCAAATTTTCCTAGCTCGTGGATGTAACTGCAGGATATTTCAAGAACCTTCTCAATTTCTCCCCTTGTTTCGTCTTCACTATCTTCTCCATCCCCAACCAAAACTTGCTCAAGAGGGTCAACAGGACTCATGTAGGTAGCCATTGATGCATCATTGCTTTCCACCACAGTAATCATGGATAGCTCTTCATAGTGGACTGGTAATTTGAGTGCTTTATATACATTAAACACCTCCACTCGATCACCAACCCGCATCGTCATCTTCCCTTCACACACATCAATAATATCCCGACATGTGGCTAAGAAGGGACGCCCCAAAATAAATGGGACTTCCTATCAGGCTCATAATCCAAGATAATGAAATCAGCTGGGAATATGAAAGAGCCCACTTGAACCAGCACATCTTCAATCATTCCCTCAGGATGAGCAAGGGAGCGATCAACCAACTGTAGAATCACTGTTGTTGGGCGTGGATCACCCAACCCCAATTACCTGAACACAGATAGCGGCATCAAATTAGTGCTCGCCCCTATGTCACACAAAGCTCGCCCGACTGCATGCTTACCTATTGAGATTTGGATAGTGAAACTACCCGGATCCTTTAATTTCTGAGGTAGCTTGCTTTGAATTCTTGAGCTACATTCCTTAGTGAGCGCCACAGTCTCAAACTCAGTTAGCCTTCTTTTATTGGCCACAATATCCTTGATGTATTTAGCATATTTGGGCACCTCTTGCAGAATATTTACCAATGGAATATTAATTTGTACCTACTTCAAGAGATCAATGAACCTTTTGTATGCGACATTATCTTTCACTTTCTGCAACCTTTGAGGGAATGGAGGGGGTGGCCTTGCAACCAATGGTGGGGGTTACTCAGCTACCGCCTCTTCAGCTGGCTTTTCCGATTCCTTTGGATTGTTTGATGTTGATTCAATGGTGGCTGGTTTCTCATTAAAAGTCACTTGCTTTCTCTTCTTGGAATGAACTTCTTCCAATTGCCTCCTATTCCTCAATGAAACGGCATTAACAGATGCTTTAGGATTAGCTTCAGTGTCACTTGGGAGAGCTCCCGTTGGTCGGGTATTTTGGGCACTGGCAAGTTGCCCTATTTGACGCTCCAAATTTCTCATTGCTATTGCTTGGGCCTGGTGATCAGTCATTATTTTTTGATTGAAAGCAAGTTGGTCGTTCATCATTCTCTTCATAATCTCCTCTAGGCTAGTTGTTTGTTCAGCCTGAGGTGGTTTGTATTGTTGTTGAGGTGCTTGAGGTGCTGGAGGCCTGTAATGATTCTGAGTGCCTTGATTTCCACCCTAAGAGAAGTTTGGGTGGTTTCTCCAGTTGGGGTTATAAGTGTTCCATATTGATTTTCTTGACCCCTATTCGCATTACTCACAAAGCAGACATACTCTTGATTAGCTGAGCACAAGTCACTCGGGTGACCCTCTCCACTTACTTCACAAAATACCTGAACATGTTGTACTGGTTGGACCTGTTGCAGTGGTTGAGACTGTTGCTTGTTAATGATCAGGGTCATCTGATTGACTTGGTTAGTTAATGTATAAATCTGAGCTGACAACGCTGACACAACATCTAATTCAAGAACCCCTGGTGATTTTTGGACCACATTCCTTCCCATCTCTCCTTGCCAGTCTGGATTTCTTTTGGAGAATTTATTCAATAATGCAAATATTTCATCATAATTCTTCTCAAATACCTGACCTCCAGCTGCTGCATCTACCACAATTTTTGTTTGGGGATGGAGCCCCTCAAAGAAAGTGTGAACTAACACTTCGTTTGTTTGATTGTGATGAGGGCAGTCTCTGAGTAGCCCCTTGAACCTTTACCATCCTGAATATAAAGATTCGCCTGCTTTCTATTTAAAGGAAACTATCTCATTTGTGATCTTTGCAGTCTTGCCTGAAGGGAAGAACCTTGCCAATTTTTTTTTTGGCCAAATCATTCCATGATGTAATGGAATTAGCTGGTTCTACCTTTAGCCATCGCTTGCTTCGCCCAAAAGAGAGAATGGGAAAAGCGTGAGCCTCACATAATCTGGCGTGACCCCGTTAGTGATATAAGTATCACTAATCTCCAAGAAGTTCAGAATTTGCTGCTGTGGATCCTCGTGTGGAAGACCCATAAACTGCCCGTTTGCATGAAGTAGCTCGATCATGCTCTGTTTCAGCTCAAAGTGCCCAGTGATTCTGGGCTTCACGATGTTGGAGGTAACATTAGCAATACCGGGCATTGCTACCTCCTGAACATCCATATGTTGCTCCTCTGCCATGTTCACAGGAAATTGGACGAGGTCCTGAATATTGTCTGTATCCCTTGCTTCCCTCAACCTCCTGTGAAATGTTCTCTCAGGTTCGGGGCCAAAGCCGTCAAGTCTGTCATGGCTTCTGACCCTACGCATTCAATCAAAGTTCTTGAGATTAGAGCAGCAATCAAGTAACGTTAGACTAGACGAAATAAACAATTAAAGTAGTCTATATTCAAGTCCCCGGCAACGGCGCTAAAAACTTATTGCTCCCAAACGCACACGCAAGTATACGTGGTCGTACAAGTAATATAATGATAAATCGAGTGTCGAACCCACAAAGACTTGTGTAAACTACTCACTAATTCACTATAATTTTTATTTAATCAAGCCAAAATAAAAATCCAATAATATGAATATGCTATACTACAATTGCAAGAATTAACTAATTATCAAGCAACGAGTTGATTGTTGTGTATTCAATAGAGACAAATATTTTAAGGTTGTGATTGACTCACCATTCGTATTGTGTTCTAATTAACTCTCCCTTTCATATAATTCACTCATGGTTGCTAATTAATCGATAATTGCTCTCATAGCCCTCTTCTGAAGCACTACTCGCCTATTCTCAATAGATTAACGCCTATATTCCTATGAAATTAATCTATCCGAACGCATTAAGATTATGATATTTAATTAAGCACGATGACTAGGTATATTCCTATCCTAACCACAAATCCGCTCCCCTGAAGGGTTAAGATCGTGCGCTCTTCAACTCCTCTCTAATCTATACACGGCTTTCCCAAGCATAGCATAGATAGTATATAGGACCTAACTGCTGGCCAGAAAATTAAGTAATTAAACACATAATTGAAGAAACAACCATATATTGAGTGAACTATAATCAAGGTGTCACGCCCCGAACCTAGGGAGGCGTGGCTGGCACCCGATGCCGCACTGGCCCGAGCGAACCACTCTATAACTCATTCATTCCTTTTTGTAACTATCATGGGCCACCATGGCCACAACTCGTAATATATAATTGTAAGTGGGCAAATATTATATCAATGAACCCTTGTTGATAAAACATGAATACATATGGGTCGTCAAGGCCTCTGACATACTATACATAATAAACCTGTGTCTACAAAGCCTCTAAGATTATTTGACCACAAACGGGTCAGGGTGTCGGCCTACCCATCGGTCTGTAGCAAAACTCTGACACTATTACTCATAGACTCGGCTGCACTCCGAATGAAGGGGAGTCTTACCGATCCTTCGCTGAATGCCAATCTCATTTACTCTGAGGGCTCGTCAAACTGGTTATCTATACCTGCAGGCATGAATGCAGCGTCCCCAACAAAAGGATGTCAGTACGAGTAATGTACTCAGTATGTAAGGCGGAAAAGCATAAATAAGAACAACAATGTAAAGAGAGATGTAGGAGATAAAACCTGTAGCGTCTGAGTGCTTCTAAAAGACAGTAACATTAAATGCATGATACATATATACACATAATCTTTTTAAAACAACCGCCTCTGTGGGCATCATCATCATCATAGAACATTCGCCTCTGTGGGCATCATCATCATCATATCATACCCGGCCTCAAAGAGGACTCGGTAAACCCAACTGATCAGTGGTTGCACAATAGGTGCCATACCCGGCCGACTATAGCGCGGCTCGGTAGAGTAAAATAGATACATATATATAATGCATGTAGGACTCATTGGAATCATGTTCTGAATATTTCGGAGTGACGTAAGGTCGATATTCTTCGTAAACATTATTAGGGCTAACTCTTCATCGAGAATATTATAAGGATCAGGAAGTACCAACAACATTGATAACATAAGAATAAGAGAGGCAACCCCAGCATCAATTGTTCCATAAAAATGGAAACAATGTAAGTAATGCTAGCTTCTAAGAGTAGAGTATCTTTGGAAGCTCGTTTTTTGTATTATTTGGATCATGCCAAAAAGAAAGAAGGGATAGCCTTAACATACCTGGACTAAAAAAATTCACTCCTACTCCTTTTAGCAACTGGGAAGATCTGTACTTCTCCTTTTTTTCCGAGTATACATGGAAAGTGGGAGGTACATTCCAGCTCAGCAAAATGGATTGATGCAAGTAAAAACCATCACTTTTACAATTATCTAAATCAGGGATCCAAATGACAAAATCGTTTTGCTCACAAGGTTGAATGCTACTGTATCTCACATTTCAATACTAGTTACAAGCCTAGGTGTTGCTATAGGTCATTTATGCTGTTGTAGAAAAATATTCTCAACTCCAGTTTCTCACGGTTCATAAACGAAGTTCAGATGGGATTTATGAATCAGATTTCTATTGCAGCAATTATAGTTCAACCTTCCACATCCCAACATTTCATTACAAGAGAGGTTTGAACAAATATTTAAGACCAAAAATTACTAAATTGTACTTTCTTTCCATCTAATTTGATTTGTAGCACCATAACAAGAAGCCTACATAAATATTACACCACCCAACAACACACAAGGAGGTAGACAGACCCAACTTTAACCTGGTCTCCACGGATGTTGATAGGGATACTCTCAGCAATCACCTCTGTAGGATTTCTTTGAACAATGAATTCTCCATGTTATTTTCTATTACATATTATATCCACGATCAGCGACAAACATTGCAATAGGTTAACTAAAACAATTGGTTGTAGATCAATACACCTAATGTTCATTAGGATCAAAATAATTTTTGTAGATGCCAAATATAGCTTCCTTCAAATACTGCCCGAACTATCCCTTTTGTTCCAAGTTTCATTTAAATCATGCCACATAGTTAATGAAGGCATGAGTCACAAGTAGAAATTAGGGGGGCTGCCACGTTATGAGGTGGTCAATCCTTATCCAACAATGTATTAATTAATTAATTAGGTAATATCTCGTTACCCGATAATTAATCAATTACCCGCATAATTAAAAATAATTCCAAATTATTTAAAATGCTACTTACTTTCAACACACTTTATAACTTACTATTATGGTCATGTAGTACCATATTAAAATAAATACATACACTATTATTTAAAACATCCATGTTAAATAAACTAAATAGCTCTATGCATAATAAGTAAGAGGAATGTGTAAATTTTTTACCAAGAATCAACTAGAGTAATAATAGTTATCGAATATATAGTGTACAAACAAAAATTAAAATAAGAGAGAAATATTAGTCTACTTGACAATAGCATATCACGTAATAAAAACAACAAAAACTAATAATGAGATTGAACATAAAACTCCTTAAATGTTTGGAAATTGAAATAACTAATAAAAGGATGATAAATATGATTTAATAAAAGAAAGTTTTGCCTTTAGTTTAAAGCTACAAAAATATACCCATAATAATATATGAACTATATTAAAGAAGACAACGTACTAATCAAATGCCAATTATGGCATTTATACGTAAAAGAAAATAAACAGCGGTTCTTCTTTATCATCTCCTACAAGAAAGACTAGTGTTTATAGTAACTAAATAATTAAAGCATATCTTGAGCACATAAGTAGAAAAAAAAACGTATGAACAAGTAGCACATAATTCTCCCTAATCTCATAGAAAGAGTAAAAATTTTCGTACGCTTAATTCTTAAAATGGTAAAAAAATAACCTTCTTTTCTTGAGAGTAACTTCTATTTTTACAATAAAGAAAATCTCATTTATAAACTTTCTCATATTATGTGTATAATTTACCATATTCGAAAATAATAATAATGGTAGCTATCCAAATTTATACTTATAAAACTTTTACTAAAATACTTTACTTAAAAGAAAATACCATACTAATATAATATCTAACGGTATTTAAGGTTGTTAAACCTTCGAGTTCCTAATCCCTTCAATCTCATATAGATTACTACGACTTATCCTAATACTAAAGTACGAGGTGTAACACAAGGTTAAGCTAATGTTGAACAACAATATTCATGGATAAATCACAACCCCAAAACAATGGGTGTTTAGCCACTCATGCTAAAATCAAACAATTGCATAAATATTGAATTAATTATAAATACTAGAAAAAGATGAAGAAAATTGAGAATCCTCCGCTCCCTAGCAATGTCGTGTGTATATTTCCTCCAAAGTGGCGTCAATCCCCTCAAAATTGAGTTTAGACTTGCTTTTATACGTGTTGGGTAGGTCTAGGGTTGAATTAACCGAGTCCCGGGGAAAATCCCGTCACCGGCGCCCTGGGTAGCGTCGGGCGCTGCCTAGAAATAGTTCTGTGCTTCCAGCGCCACAGGTGGCGCCCAAAATCCCTTTTTTTGTCTGATTTTTGCGCTTTGGCTCTAGTTTTGTGCGTTTCATCCCCGATTGCTTCCAAATAATTCCTACACATAAAAACACTACAAATCAATATAAATCATCACAATTAACATCTAAAACTCAAGAAACAAAAGTAAGATATGAGGCGATATACATAAAATATATACACTTTAAGCTAAATATCACATATCCCTGTGTTACCAATGATATCTATTAAATTTAGGTGAGACCTTCAAACGATTATGTATATGTAGTAATAGATGTTGAACAAAGGCGGAACATAGTTTGCCTGCAAAAAAGAGAATGCTCGTGCAAACGATTTCAAGTGGAAGAGATTCATTGTCCACGTGATATGGCAGTAATGGACTACACACACATAAAAGCACCCAAAAGTTGTTCCACCTATTACACCAAGGAATACTTCAAGAAGACACATGGGACCTTCCAACATATGTGTTAGATAATGTGGTCCTACCATTGATAGTGAAGGGCAAATCAGGAAGACCGACGAAGTCGCGACGCAGGGGACTTTATGAATATTTGTATACTAAAACAATTATCTATGGACTGTGTGAAAAATAATGACACAACAGAAGAGCATGCATGAATGCTCAAGACAACTAGTATATATTGCTACAATGATTTAGTATTTTGTAACATTTTTCCTTGTGAATGTTACAATTTGAATATTGAAAAAATAATGAGATTTGCAATCAGATTCTCTCTGGTGTATGAATAAAGATGCTATTTTTTGTCGTAATGAATATATTGGTAGAAGTTTTATTTCAAATACTATTATGGATGTTACTATACAAAATAATATACAAAATAGATAACAATATACAAAATATATACAAAAAGAATATCACTGTACAAAAAATATACAACATAGACAGTAACTGTATAATTTATATATAATATTTTATTCCTATACAAAAAATAAAAAATATAAAAATAGATGTCACTATACAAGAAAATATACAAAAAAGACTGTCACTATACAAAAAAAATATATACAAAATAGAACTTGTATATTTATATATAAAAAAAAACGTCATAACTGTTTATACAATTTACATATAATAGACTGTGACTATACAAAAAATATACATAATAGATATCACTACACAAAAAATATACAAAAATAGATGTCACTATACAAAAGGATTGTTACTATACAAAATTATATAAAAATAGATTGCCGTTATACAATTTATATACAATTTAGTTGCTCCCAAAACATCATTCACAAAACTTCCTATAACAACTTAGCAACACCAGCTAAATTTGCAAAACCTATCGAAATAAATTGTTTGTATAAATGGAAAAACTAAAACTGTAGAAAAGTCAAAACTACACAAAATCTGAAACTTACTTAATTTCACTATTAACTGAAAACAAACAAGTCGCAATTATAAGTAATATTCAACATTAGTATTTCAAATATATTGTTCAAAAATATCCCAAACAAAAAGCATAAAGCGTGGTATAAGTATGCAATTGTATCCAATCATAAGACAATATCATAACCAAACTACTTCATCTTAAAAGTACATGTGAATTTTCTGCTAAATTATCCCAAACTACTTCATCTTGCCCTCCAACTTGCCTTTTTTCTTGATATCCTTCAAAGTCTCGTCATCATCAGCGGCACATGTCTTGCCCTTTTTCTTGTTATCCTTCAAAGCCTTGTCATTAACAATATGCGACTTGCCCTTTTTCTTGTTATCATTCAAATCCTTGTCATCAACAATGGAATGCAACTTACCCTTTTTCTTGTTATCTTTTTTTTGCCATATCCTTCAATCTACCAGTAGACTCGTCATCACTAAGTGCATGTGCTCTTTGTTCCTTCCCTTCATAATCCCATAACAATATACCATATCGGTTCCGTATCACATCAATATCAATAGCTTCAGGAATATTGTTGCCTTGAATGGTGTGCTCATCAAATGCAGCAACATAAATACCACAATACTACATATAAGGTCGCACATAAACGTTGAATAAGTTAGTATAATATCTAAATAGGAATTCATGTACAAAAAATGAATAAGAATCAGAAATATTCAATAATAATTTACGTGTTCTCTTGCGGTTGCAACCCATCAACGACATGAATCTCAAAAGATCAATGGTGGGGATTGTTTAACCAAAGAATAAGATTCCTTGACCAAAGATATTTTAAGATAAACTCGGGTTACTGATAATCGAATGAATAAAATAACGAATAAAGAAACAGTAAATTGATAGCAATATAGAGTGCAAGAAGTAGAGTAGTTTGTATTCGAGAATTCAGATGATTTTGTTTGTTACATTTCTTCCCTTTTATAGAGGGATTTTCCTAGTACAACATTATGATTCCTGTAATGATAGCTCATTAATGACTAATTATTGCATTAATGAGGCGTTACAAAGGTGAATTGTAACTGTTATTTAAGGAATTACGTAACGTGTGATTCATTAACTGTTGATTCTCGAATCTTATCCGTGGCTTCGTTTGGGTGTTCTATGACCACATCTCTTCTTCTTCATTAGGTTTCCCGTAGCTGATACACTCGTGATTGATGAATCAATTCTGTGCTTGTTGAGTTAATCTCGTACCTGCATGTTGCTTTGTCTAGATTCATTTCGACCGTGTCTCTTTTATCCCGTGCCTCCGTGTATCTTTACCTCCACATGTGCTTTTTTCTTTGGTCCACATAGTTGGCTGAGTCATCCAGATTTTGCCTATGTGTAAAGCTATTTTTTTTACCAATACAGATAGTCCCCCCACTTGCCATGTATTTGACGTATAATACTTGATAAGTGGATACGCATTTATGGTGGGAATATTTTGCCGCCGCTTTGTTCCGAAACATTGTATCCTTTCTTGAGCGCATTCGTCGTGCATCGCTTTCATTTAATGCTCCTTCCACGTGTCTATCTTTGATTGGCTCTGCAACAATTCGGCGCTTTTCAGGGCTTTTTTGCGGCCGCATCAGTCCCGAAGTGACACCCTTAATTATGACTTTCCATTATTATTTTTCCATGTTTTGACGGTTGCCATTAGGTATAAATAGTTGTCTTTTTTCCTTCTCTTTCACGAAACACTTCTATATTTTGATTTTTCCTTGGTGAATAAATTTCCTTAGCTTGCATAAATATGTCTTCATCTGGTCAACCTAAAAAAGTTATCAATGTTGAAACTTTGGCATCTTCTTATGCTCCATCTAGGAGCCGGAGTGGTGCCCGATTGAGGAGTTTAGGATCTGCCTCCACTAGGGGTTCTTCTTCCCCTTTGGTTTCTCCTCCTTCCGCTAGATCTTTACTGTCTCCTAGAGCTAGGTCTTCTTAATCTGCTTCTAAGAGTAAGGATGATATTCGTGAACCAAAAGTTGACGAAATCATTCCTGCTGAGATAATCTTTCCAAGGGAAAATTCTCTTATCGCCGAACAGGCTTTTTCTCTAGATAGTGTAGAGAAGTATGCGGCCATTATTATTGTAGGTCATATTCCTCTTATCCGTAGGGAATTATCTTGGGAGTCTAACGTTCCCATTCTTGTGCCAAATAATAATCAAAGGATCACGTCTTACAAGACGGGTTTTTCGTATGTCTACACTTATCCTTTTACACTAGGATTTCAACCTCCCATCGACCCTGTTATTATTGAGTTTTGCCATTTTTTCAATATATGCCTAGGACAAGTCGGTCCTTTAGTGTGGCGTGTTGTTTCTTGCCTGAGAGTTTTGGCTTCTAAAGTTTCTGTTCCTTTCACCTTTCATCATTTGATTCATCTGTATTCACATGCTCTATTCCGTCATGGGTTTTTTACTCTGGTTGCTCGGAGTAAGAGCGTTTTAGTAACCCTTGGTGATGACAAGGATAGAGGTTGGTACCTTAGGTACGTTGCCGTTCCCACTGCTGTTTTAGTGGGTGAAAACAATCTTCCCTTCCCTGAGAAGTGGAACCGTGCACGTAAGTACTTTGGTTCGTACCTGTTCTCTTCACATAAAGTTAAATTGCGTTTTTAATACCGCATCTGTTTTTCTCTTATTTTTCAGCAACTATGAATATCATCGAGAATGTCTCCGATATTCGTAGTTGGGTAGAAATTTTTTTATCCGCAGCTCCTGTCGAAGAAAGGTCTTGGAAGTTCTTTTCCACGAAGTTCAATTGGATTCTCAAGACCCACGGTAAGTGGAGTTTTTCTCACTTCCTACTTTACCTGAGTTCTTTTTGTTAACTCTTTCCTTCTTTCGATAGGGTTTTCTACCCGTGGGGCACCTGGTTCATCACTCCCAAAGATGTCATTACCTCATGCTCAGAAGATTTTAGTCAGTTCTTCTAAGAGGAGAGTTTGTGATCCCCGTTCTGGAGGGGAAGATGGAGATGAAAGAGAGGGTGCTTAAGTGCACCGGTTGAGAAGAAGGCGAGCAGTTTCAGATGATGAATCTGCTCCTGGGCCTTTTCCTCCCGTGTTGGCAATCTGGCCCTCTTTTTCCCAGGGCAAGTCTCAGTCCCCAGTTCGAGATCCTGCCGAGCATCTTTTCCATGAAGGGTTTGAACTTGACCCTAATAATGTTCCGCTAGCTACCATTTTTCCCGATTTTGTTGTTGCTCCTCCGTCCGTACCTGTTATTTCCTCAGCTTCTCATCCATCCATTTCTATTGATGTGCCCGTGGCTCCTTTGGCTCCTTGCCCCGTCCGTGTCTGTCGCTATCCCCTCCGTTCCTTCTTTTGTGTCTTCTTTTGTAGAAGTAGGGTCTTCCAGCAGGGAGATGCGGAGGGTTGTAATTGAGGTTCCAGTCGGTGGAAGCCTTTTCAAGAAGACTGGTGAGCCTGAAGTATGGCTCAAGCCTTTAATCGGCTCTGAAGAGAGGGCCAAACTTGACAGTCACTCAACTCTTACTTGGGCCAACGAAGTGGTGCATAATTCTTTAAAGGTATGCTTTTGAAAGAACACTTTTGTATGCTCAATTTTCTTTGAATAAAAGTTTAACACGTTTGATTGTTTTGCTGTTTTTGCAGACGCACCTTATTGGCTTAGAGCTTATGAAGAGAATCTCGAACTTAGAGAATGAGTTGAAAGGGCTACGTGAGCTTGAGGATTCAAAGGCACAATATGATAGTCTTCGAATAGAAACGGGTGCTTTAGAGGATGAGAGAGATACCTTGAAGGAGCAGCTGAAGATTGTCACAACAGAATTGGCAGTGGAAAGAGATTCTTGCACCCAAGGTTAACAAGGACAAAGTTGTTCTCGAGTCTACATTTGCTGAGCAATTGTCAAAGGCTACAGAAGAAATCAGGAACTTGAAGCATATGCTGGGACAGAAAGAGGAATACTCCGGTGAACTTGTGCAGAACTCTGCCAGACTCAAGAAGATCTCCGTGAAGCCCAGGTGAAAGTTCAGACTCTGGAGGAATCAATTGTTCCTTTGAAGGTTGCCCTTGAAGCCGCTGAAGCTGAGAATGATAGCTTGAAGGATGAGATTCAGGCATGGTCAAAGGATTATGGCGACCTTGAAGAGGCGACATCCGTCGACGTAAGTTGGGCATATATGAGTGCTTGCCATGATACGTTGATAGAAATGGGCCGAGAGGGCTTTGACCTTGCTGCTGAGATTGCTAAATCCGAAGAAGCTATGGAGAAGACCCAGCGGGGTCTTGAACTTTCTCCAGCTGATGAAGCCCAGGAAGCATCTGACGTTCCTTCAGAAGAAGAAGTCGGTTCTCCTCCTCCTCAAGAATGAAGAAATTATCCCCACTCTTCTTTTTTTATTTGATTGGTGTTTTTACTCCCAGCTCCATCGGGAGTAAATTTGAAACTCTAAAGTCCCCAACTGACAACTTAGGGGCATCATAAAAATGTAAATACTTATGCGGCTAAGTACTAGTTTAGTACTTAATTTTTGACTTAGCCGCTTTATATTAATGCAATTTTTGAGACTTTCTGTTACGAGTTTGAGCCTTACTCTTTTCTCATGTCTTATAGCTTCGTATTTCTTTTGTGAGGTTTTTGCTCGTACCTCTTAGCTTTATTTGCATATAGATGCGTATTTCACTTTGAACCTTTTTATGATAGGTGTAGTGTAAGTCTTTGTTTGTAAGAGGCTTTGTTTATGTATTAGGGCCCTTTTAATCAATATTTTAATGAATAAGACGTCTCAACTTTATTGAAATGCAATAGAGTAATAGGAATTTTCTCACATGTTTAAGTATGTATTTGTGAGAGGTTTTCGTTTGAACTTTCACAACATTTTACATGTGTTATGATTATCATCTAAAACTCAGGTTGCAACTGTTTTGTTTTAACAGATTTGATAATCACTTGTATTTCGCAACCGTTTTTCGTAGGTAACAGCTTTTTCGAGTTAATACAAGGAGATAATTGTTTTTCATTAGTAACAGTTTTTGTAAATGCCGGGTTTTTACCCATAACTATTTTTATTTGCAACAATTTTATAACAAGTACGAGAGAAATGCATCCTAATTCGTAACTGTTTTATTTGATAACAGTTTTGAGAATAAATACAAGAGTTCTGATCTTTCATTGTAACTGTTTTATTTGAATAACAGTTTTCTACTTGAGTACAAAGGCTTCATAACTATTTTTTGATTGTAACCGTTTTTTGACTAAGTACAATGATGATGATATTCTATCCCTAATTGTTTTTGATATAAAAGTTTTTATATGAGATGTACATTTCTTCTTCGTAGCTAATACTTTGCCTTTTAACCTGAACATGGTTCGAGGGTTTTTCAGAGTAGGCTTTGTAATTTTGTGCTGGAGTCTTCAGTTCTTTTTGCTCATATCACTTGATTCGTTGGGTAAATGGTTCTTTTAGGCTCGATCTTTTTGACTTCCGACAGTCTTTTGCTTCATCTTGGCCTTCCATATTATGTAGTCCCCCAAGTGTTTGAGCGTTGAAGAATGATATCTCGAGCACTTGATTGTTCCTTCTTTGTGGTCCTTTCCCTGAAAAAGGAAAACATTCCGGACTCGAATGTATATACTTCTTGATGATGACTACTTAACCCTTTAAAATATCCATCAGAAAGTGTAACCCTAGACCGGGAATTATGTTATTTCCTCGCGTCTTTGCATGTCTAATGTCATCATCTGGTGATGGGTTAGCTTTTTTCCTATCATCTAAAAAAGTTAGTAAAATTTTAAATATTCAAAGACAAAATCTGACATGTGGTACCTGACCGGGGGTACTTCTTTTCTTTAGAAGTAATACTTCTTCAGGTGGATGGCGTTCCAGCTCGTTGGTAGAACCCTGTCGTCCATGGCTTCCAACTCGTACGCGCCTTTCCCCGCGATGCCTCGGACCTTATAGGGTCCTTCCCAGTTTGGATTTAGTTTGC
The DNA here is from genome assembly GCA_005239495.1 of Nicotiana undulata. Classification (NCBI taxonomy): domain Eukaryota; kingdom Viridiplantae; phylum Streptophyta; class Magnoliopsida; order Solanales; family Solanaceae; genus Nicotiana; species Nicotiana undulata. Next base: position 53,236 of record ML290887.1, on the reverse strand, counting down.
CAGCTCCTGCTTCCTTTGTTGGTTGGAAGACCTTTTTAAGTACAAAGTCCCCAATTTTGAAATATCTGAGATGAGCTTTGCGGTTGTAATACCGCTCTATGATTTGCTTTTGAGCTTCCATCCGTATTAAAGCCGCATCTCTTCATGACTCGAGCAGGTCCAAATTGGTTTGGAGTTCAACGTCATTCGTTTGTTCCGAAGTTGTTGTCACTCTCAAACTTGGTTCACCAATTTCCACAGGTATTAATGCCTCCGAGCCATAAACAAGTGCGAAGGGACTTTCTCCCGTAGCTGTTTTTGATGTGGTTCTGTACGCCCATAATACCGCTGGTAATTCGTCGGGCCAATTGCCTTTGGCTTTATCTAACCGCTTCTTTATATTGTTGATGATGATTTTGTTCGTGGATTCCGCTTGTCCATTAGCTACGGGATGATATGTGTTGAAGCGATCCATTTGATTTTCCAACTCTCGAAGTATTCTGTGATTTGTGAACCTATGAACTGTGTGCCATTATCACACACGATCTCCTTTGGAATCCCGAATCAGCATATTATATTTCTCCATAAGAAACTTTTAACCTCTTTTTCCTGCACTTGTTTGAATGCTTCTGCTTCTACCCATTTTGTGAAATAATCAGTAAGTACAAGCAAGAACCGTACCTGACCTTTGGATGGGGGAAGAGGTCCTACTATGTCCATTCCCCATTTCATAAGGGACACGGTGATATGATAGAGTGCAACAATTCTGCTGGTCTGTGCATATTATTGGCGAACCGTTGACATTTGTCACATTTTGAGATGAAATTTTCCGCGTCTTCTTCCATCTTAGGCCAATAATACCCTGCTCTAATTAGGGTTTTTACCAAAGATCTTGAACCTGCGTGATTTCTACAATGTCTTTCATGGACTTCTCTTATCACGAATTCCGCCTGATTAGGTCTGAGGCATTTAGCTAGGGGTCCTCCAAACATTTTACGGTACAAGGTGCCGTGAACTAGACAGTATCTTGCTGTTTTGCGGTGGAGCGCTTGAGCTGCTTTTTTGTCTTCAGGCACGGTACCATTTTGCAAAAAGTTAAGAATTTCGTTTCTCCAGTCCCAAGTTAAATTATTGAAAGATACCTCATTCTTGTTTTGGTCAATTGTCGAATGGAAGAGGTGTACGACAATAGTGTTGTCTTTATTGGTTACTTCCGTAACTGCTGCGAGGTTTGCCAACGCATCTACCTCAGCATTTTCCTCCCTAGGTATTTGTATCACTTTCCACATTTTGAACTGTTTCACAAGTTCACGTGCCTTTTCTAAGTATTGCTGCATTCGAGTTTCTCGAGCGGTGTAAGTCCCCTGTATCTGGTTTACCACCAATTGTGAATCGTTGCTGATCTCGATTTGCTCAATTAACAGCTCTCGTGCCAATTCTAAACCTGCAATAACAGCCTCGTACTCTGCTTCGTTGTTAGTTATTGGATAATATTTAATAGCTTGCCGTATCATTTCACCCGTGGGTGATATTAGTACGATGCCTAACCCTGCTCCATTTATATTAGAAGAGCCATCTATAAATAGGGTCCACTGATTTGGGTTTACACCATTGAAGAGTTGTAATTCCTTTTCTACTTCAGGGGTAATATTATTGCTAAAGTCAGCTACAAAGCCGGCCAGTATTTGTGAACTTAATTGCAGTTCTAGGTTGATATGTTATATCATGCTCACTCAATTCTATGGACCACTTGGCTAATCTTCCTGACAGTTGTTGTTTATGCAAAATATTCCTCAAATGATATGAAGTCACGACAGTGATTAGATGACATTGAAAATAAGGACGTAGTTTTCTTGATGCCATTATCAATGCTAAAGCTAATTTTTCTAGATGTGGATATCTAGTCTCATCATCTAATAAAGTTTTGCTTACATAATAAATAGGAGATTGCTTACCTTTTTCCTCTCTTACCAGTACTGCACTTACGGCAATTTCTGAAACATCCAGGTAGATGTATAATCTTTCTCCTTCTTTTGGCTTTGATAGTAACAGTGGTTTTGACAAATAAGCCTTCAAGTCTTTTAAAGCCTGTTGACATTCTTCATTTCATTCGAACTGATTTTGCTTTTTAAGAACTGAAAAGAATTTAAAACTTTTCTCGGAAGATCTAGAAATAAATCTTCCTAGAGCTGCTATTCTTCCCGTTAATCGTTGAACTTATTTTTTATTTTTCAAAGTTTCTGGTATTTCTTCTATAGCTTTTATTTGAGCCGGATTTACCTCTATTCCTCTATTAGATACAAGGAATCCCAGAAACTTACCAGATTGTACTCCGAGGGCACATTTTTCCGGGTTGAGCTTCATATTATACATGCGTAAGATATCAAAAGTAGTATAGAGATGCTGAAGATGATCTTTTGCTTGTGTTGATTTTACAAGCATATCTTGATGTAAACCTCCATTGTTTTACCTAAATGTTCTTGAAACATTTTTGTCACTAATCTTTGATAAGTGGCACCTGCATTCTTTAATCCAAAATGCATAACCTTATAACAATAAGTCCCCCGGTTATTAATGAAGGAAGTCTTTTCTTCATCCAAGGGCTCCATTTTAATCTGGTTATAACCAGAATATGCATCTAAAAAGCTTAACAATTCATGACCCGCGGTTGCATCGATCATTTGATCTATATGTGGCAAGGGAAATGAATCTTTAGGACATGCTTTATTTAAATCAGTATAGTCTACACATACCCGCCATTTGCCGTTCTTTTTCGGTACCACCACTGTGTTGGCTAACCAGTAAGTATACTTTACCTCTCGTATCAAACCTATATTCAAAAGCTTTTGGTCTTCTTCATCAATCACTTGATTTTTGAAAGGTCCTTGCTTTCGTTTCTTTTGTTTGACAGGTACGAATGACGGATCTTCGTTTAGTTTGTGGGTCATCACCTATGGTGGGATACCTGTCATATCTGAATGGGACCATGCGAAACAATCCTCATTAGCTTTTAAATATTGACTAACATACCTTTTTGTTCAGGTGTTAATCTTTCTAGCAGTTTTATGCCGATGTAGAGTTTCCTTTCGGGCTTTTGTTCAGAGATGGGAACAGTTTTGAGTTCTTCAGCAGTTGTTTTGATATGTTCTTCTTCTTCTGGTTCACGAATGAAATTCGGTCTGGAGTCTATGTTCGCATGTTCTGGCTCATCCTTGATGATTACAGGATTTGTTTCATCGTTACCTTCTTTCGTACCTATTTGAATATCCATTTATTTTGTACGTAGTTGATCAGAGGTTTGTTCCATACATGTTTGTTGATGATCCTCTGTTTGAAAATTCGATGTTTCTCCCGTGTCTTTTTTGTTGTTAAGAGCTATCGAATTGATATTTTTCGAGGTTTGCTGATCACCCCTAATTTGCCTTATTCCCCATTTTGAAGGGAATTTTATCACCTGATGTAGAGTGGATGGGACCGCTTTCATATCGTGAATCCATGGTCTTCCCAGAATAACATTGTAAGCCATTTCCGTATTAATGACTTGGAATTTTGCACTTTTGACGACTCCTTCAGCGTAAGTATTGAGTTCGATTTCTCCTTTAGTTATCACTGTTGAATTATCGAACCCAGATATAGCTCGAACCTTCGGGATCATTTCATTTTCTACTAGCATTTCTTCCACGACTTTTATCAAAATAATATTGACTGAACTGCCTGGATCAATCAATACTCTTTTAACATTAGTGTCATGAATAAGTAAGGATATTACCAGTGCGTCATTATGTGGAAGTATTAATCCACCAAAATCTTCGTCATCAAAATATATTTTATCTTCCCTCGTCGCTTCCCGTGGGTGCTTGTGACTTTTGATGTTAGCTGACAGACTATGTCGTTCACTTCTTCCCCTCCATGTATGACATTGACGGTTCGTTTTGGGGAAGGTGGTTTTGGTGGCTCCTGCTTGTTCTTCATATATGCCTGTTTACCTTTATCACTAAACAATTCCGTTAAGTAGCCCTGTTTTAATAGATGTTCTACTTCACCTTGCAAAAATCTACAATCTATAGTTCTATGGCCATGATCATTGCGGAATTCACACCACTGATCAAGGTTCCTCCTGTTAGGATTAGAACGCATTTCTTTGGGCTATTTAACTTTGTCTCCCATACTTCTTAGTATTGAGACAAGTTCAATGCTACTTACATTAAAGCTATGGTCCATAATTTGGGTATTACCCCTGGACCGCTCATTTCGATCTCCCCTGGATCTAGTTGAAGATGAGTTTGTATCTTTTCCCGATGGTCTTGTATTTTCGATCCGGGGACGTGTGTCACGTCTCGAGGGCCCTAGATAAGGATCGTACCTATTTTTGCCTGACCTTTTCTCTGATTCTGGTCGTCTTGTACTGGGGTATTCCTCATCTTTTGACCGGACAATGATATCTTCTTCGATTCTGAGTTTGGTACTGTACCTGTTATACACATCATTCCATGTTGTGGCTGGGAATTATCTTAAACTCTCTTTAAGGCATCTCGTGGCTTCTGAGCTTTTATCGTTCAAGTTACTTGTGAATGCCATGGCTGCCCAGTTGTCAGGCACCCTTGGTAGTTGCATTCTTTCCCGTTGGAACCTGTCCACAAACTCACGAAGCAATTCTGTGTCTCCTTGTTTTATCTTGAATATATCTTCCATTCGTTTTTCAACTTTTTGTGCACCAGAGTGTGCTTTTATAAACGAATCTGCAAGTTCAGCAAAAGAATCTATAGAGTTTTCAGGGAGAAGATAATACTAGGTTAAAGCTCCTTTCGTGAGTGTTTCTCCGAATTTTTTGACAAGGACTGATTCGATTTCTTCTTTTGTTAAATCATTGACTTTTACTCCAGTGGTGAAAGCAGTTACGTGATCACGTGGGTCAGTTGTTCCATCATATTTGGGAACGTCAGGCATTCTGAATTTCTTGGGTATAGGTAATGGAGATGCACTTGGCTTTCAAGGCTGTTGAGAATACCTATCTACATCGATTCCCTTGATAATAGGCAGAACACCAGGGATTTGCTCGATGCGATCGTTCTGTTCTTTCATCTATTTCTGTATGGTTAGTAATAAATTTTATAACTCAGAATTATTAGTCGTACCCGATCTTCTTTCTAAAGATTCATTTGGAGTGTCTCCCCTGGCTGAGTTTATTAACCCAGATTGAGGATTTTCCGCTACGATTGTATTATTTTGAGGCGGTACTGGTGGTACTGGTGGTGCTTGTGGCAACCCTCTTGCAAATTCTTGCAAAGCTTGTCCCACATAATCAGCAATCATTTGTTTTATTCGATCCTATTCTACTGTTTGCTCATAATTGTTATGATGATTATTAGATCTAACTGGAGATGATTCCCTTGAAGCACGCGGGGTTCCTCGAGGAGATGGAACTGGGGTTCCATTTCTTTGTTGGTTGTTGTCGTCATTGTTGTTGACATTGTTGTTGTTGTTGTCGTTGTTGGAATTCGACATGATTTAAAGGATATCAGTTGGTAAACACACTATGATTATCAGATTCCCGGTAACGGAACCAATTTGTTTAACCAAAGAATAAGATTCCTTGACCAAAGCTATTTTAAGATAAAATCGGGTTACTGATAATCGAATGAATAAAATAACGAATAAAGAAACAGTAAATTAATAGCAATATAAAGTGCAAGAAGTAGAGTAGTTTGTATTCGAGAATTCAGATGATCCTGTTTGTTACATTTCTTCCCTTTTATAGAGGGATTTTCCTAGTACAACATTTTGATTCCTGTAATGATTGCTCATTAATGACTAATTATTGCATTAATGAGGCGTTACAAAGGTGAATCGTAACTGTTATTTTAGGAATTACGTAACGTGTGAGTCATTAACTGTTGATTCTCGAATCTTATCCGTGGCTTCGTTTGGGTGTTCTATGACCACATCTCTTCTTCTTCATTAGGTTTCCCGTGGCTGATACACTCGTGGTTGATGAATCAATTCCCTGCTTGTTGAGTTAATCTCGTACCTGCATGTTGCTTTATCTAGATTCATTTCGACCGTGTCTCTTTTATCCCGTGCCTCCGTGTATCTTTACCTCCACATGTATTGTTTTCTTTTGTCCACATAGTTGGCTGAGTCATCCAGATTTTACCTACATGTAAAGCTATTTTTTTTTTACCAATAGAGGGATTCCAATAGGAATTTGTGTCCCAGAAACCAATACAATGAAGGAAATATGGGAGCAACACTGAGTATGGCTCAATTGATCTCCGAACTGCACTATTTTTCCGCGCGCCACTCAAGGAATCGTATACATAAATGCGCAGATCTTTGAATGACAGTCTTGCCAATATCCAGTGCCACTTATCAGACAGATTTATAGGGAAAGGGACTTCATCAACAGTACACTAAGGAACATTACATCTTAAAACATACCCAAGTATATACTAATCAGTTAGATATGTTTTATTAATCAAATCCATGTCTCTCTTTTTCTCCAAAAACTTCTTGTACAAATTTGAAATAAAGCAGTTAAACCAACAGTCGATAGTGGTGAATCTTACTGGAACATCAACACCGTACTTCCCTTTCTTTCTCAAATAGTAAAAAAACATCAATATGTTGAAATATGAATAATAAACCCACATTGTCAGAAAATTACCTTATGAGAAAACTAAAATGTATATTTTACGTATAAATCGATTATACATTTTACACAAGATACTGCAAATATACATTAAAATATACTCTTCCAAGTTGATACTATGTTTTTATTGCCATTATTGTTCTAGTCCTTTATTCCGCCTACTGTCCAAGGGATTCCCTCGTCTCTAGACTCGGTCTCCAAAAGCTCCGAATCTAACCAAAATCAGAAAGAATAGAATTCCGCAATAAAAATTACATAAATATGCCTAAAATCTAAAATCGGCCAAAACCCGGCCCCCGAGCCCATATCTCGAAACCAATCGACAATGGCAGAATCAAAACCCTCGTCCTCTCCCGAGTCTAACCACATAAAATTTATCAAAATCGGACTCTATTTGGTCCCTCAAATCCCTACCTAAAACTCTCCAAAACTCAAGTCTAACTCCCTCAATTTTACTTTGAAATCATTAATCAAATCCCAAAAACGAAGATGGATTCATGAAATATAACCAAAACCGAATAGAGAACACTTACCCCAGTCCATATGGTGAAATCGCCTCCAAAATCGCCCAAATCCGAGCTCCCCAACTCAAAATATGACCGAATGAACAAACCTTTATTTTATATATATTTTTGTCAGCTATTCTGCCTCGTTTCTCATGCCAAACGATCTCGAAATTCGCTTTTATGCCTCCAATAGATTCCTTGTGAAATTCTAGTCAAGTTAGGCTTTGGAATCACTCAATTTGAACTTACAATTGATGAGATATGTTGGTTTCAATATTTGGAAATAGTGCAGATTTTTAAATACGCTGTCAGTGACAATTTCGTAATTAATATGAAAAATCTGGCAACCTAATTCTTAGTAAAATGACCATAAAATACTCATACGATGTCCAAATTCGATGATTCTTTTTGCTACGGGTCCGTAATCTAATGCTTCAATCAAAAAAGAAATCGGAGATCATTTGTTCAATATGATATCATTTATGCTTGAAAAAACAGCGTCGAAACATAAGAAAAAACGAGAGCAACACAACCTAAACCTATTCGAAACTCACCTGAGGCCCTCAGGACCTCAACCAATAATTCCAACAAGTCATATATCATTGTTCGAACTTAGTTGAACCTTCGGAACACCCAAAACAACACCAAAGGACCAAATCAACCTCAGATTCAAGCCTAAAAACTTATAAACTTCCAAAACTCGCCAACGACGCCGAAACATAAATAAGCAGAAATAGGAAAAATGGGGCTATAACTCTCTAAACGAACGACCGGATCATTACATCCTCCCTCTCTTAAATAAACGTTCGTCCTCGAACGAGTCTAGAAACATATTTGGAGTCTAAACTCATATCACGACATGAAATCTACTTCACTCCCCAACAAAACAACACGAAGAGATCCTTCAACACACCCATAACTCATACATCAAATCAAGATGGAAATCAAGCACCAAATAGTTTCTTTCTACACCTCAAGCAAATCCTTCTTGTCACATTCAAATTATATAAACTCAGCTCGTTGACACATCATACTTATCACGTATCCATCCATCCATCACTTCCACTAATACGGACACTACCGAACATATAAATCCAAAAGCACGCGCTCACACAATCAACACCTCAGTGCTCAATCTACAGTCAAAGCCCGGCTTCAAGTCCTCTAGACTGGCCCACCATCAACACACAGAAATCACATCTCGCACCTCATCCAGGGAATCACAAGCCGTCGATGCACAACTAATACCGAGCGCTCATGTGCGCATACGAATGTGTGGAAGGAGTTCAAGGATTACGCTTCAAGGTGAATCAATATCGCACGATAAGAATTCAAGAATGTGAAGTTTTCCTAAAGGTTTTGCAACCTCTCGAAGATAAGTACAGACGTATTCGTACCGATTCACAAGACTCTACTAAACCCGCTCATGACTCGTGAGACCTATGTAGCCCAGACTCTGATACCAACTTGTCATGACCCAAAATCTAACCATGGTCGTGATGGCGCCTATCGTGTTACAAAGCAATCCTATTTCCCAAAATATTACTACTAATTTGATTATAAGAATTTAATAAAACAATACCATCATTCGAAATTTTCATAAACTAAATACTCTAAATATAATTAATATAAAAATACAAAAATGAACCCCAAACATCAGGGTGTCACTAAGTCATGAGGGTCTAAATCTATAAACTAGGAAATATAACAGTCTAACTGTCAATACAGTCCACAAGAAGAAATGACAAAATGAGCAACAAGGTCCTGCGGACGCTAGCAGCTACCTTGTAATCTCCACATATAGACGGCCTGAACTCAACGATCTCCGCACTCTAGCTCACCCGGATCTGCACATAAAGTGCATGGTGTAGTATGAGTACAACCGACTCGGTAGTAACAGAAATAACTAAAGAACTGAGTAGTAGTGGCGATCTAAGTAAAACAATCCAATTATTTATTTTCACAATTTAAAAATAATAGGAATAAACAGGTCAATTCCATAATTCAGTAACTGCCACAAAGAAATTTAACAGATAAATGCAGCAACAACAAAAGTAAATGCAACCTCACAACAGTATACTCCATCACTCGAACTCGAACTCGGCACTCAACACTCTACGCTCACTAGGGGTGTGTACAGACTCTAGAGGGGCTCCCAAATATCAAGCGCTAAGCACGGACAACTCACGTACCATCATATCAATACCTGGATCCGCACGGTCAACTCACGTGCTACGCGGATAACTAACGCACTATGGTACAACTCACGCGCTATGGTATCAATACATGGACCCGCACGGTCAACTCACGTGCTACGAGGACAACTCACGCGCTATGGTATTAATATCCTCACAACCAAGCCCCCGACCTCACTCAATCATGTACCTCACTAGCCTCACCATCATCAACAAATAAGGGACACAACCCACATCAAGTATCACAATATATTAGCAAATAATAGAGACTGAGGTAAACATGTACAATAATTTCTATGACCGAGTGCAAATAATGTGAGCATGAATAAAGCCTAAGCATGATCTCTAACATGAAGGCAGACAAGTTCAACAACAAGTAACTGCGTAAACACAAATGATAACCATGAGGCCTCACGAGACAGACCAAGTCTCAATCCCTCGAGGTATAAACCCACTAGCCTGTCACCTAGCGTGGGTATCACCTCTAAATAGTCACACGATATCAAATTCTCTGGGTTTATACCCTCAAAGCCAGAGTTAAAACTGTTACTTATCTCAACAACGTAAAATCCTACTCAAGGATGCCCTCATCTCTGGACTCGGTCTCCAAAAGCTCCGAATCTAACCAAAATGAGAATACTACTATCAACATAGTCTAAAGAATCGGATTCCACAATAAAAATTACATAAATATGCCAAATATCCGAAATCAGGCAAAACCCACTCCCGAGCCCACGTCTCGAAACCAGTCAACAATAGAATAGTCAAAACCCTCATCTTCTCCCGAGTCTAACCATATAAAATTTATCAAAATCGGACTCCGTTTGGTCCCTCAAATCCTTACCTAAAACTCTCCAAAACCCAAGCCCTAACTCCCTCAATTTCACTTTGAAATCATCAGTCAAATCCCCAAAACAAAGATAGATTCATGAAATATAACCAAAACCGAATAGAGAACACTTACTCTAGTCCATATGGTGAAAATCGCCTCCAAAATCGCCCAAATCCGAGCTCCCCAACTCAAAATATGACCGAATGAACAAACCCTTATTTTATATATTTTTCTGCCAGCTATTTTGCCTCTTTTTTCTCATGTCAAACGATCTCGAAACTCGCTTTTTATGCATCCAATGGATTCCTTATGAAATTTTAGTCAAGTTAGGCTTTTGAATCACTCAATTTGACCTTATAATGAATTGTGTTGGTTTCAATATTTGCAAATAATGCAGATTTTTAAATATTATGTCACTGACAATTTCGTAATTAATCTGAAACATCAGGCAACCTAATTCTTAGTAAAATGACCATAAAATCCTCATATGATGTCCAAATTTGACGATTCTTTTTGCTACGGGTCCGTAATTACGATTACGATACGGATCTAATGCTTCAGTCAAAAATGAAATCGGATCTCATTTGTTCAATATGATATCATTTATGCTTGAAGAAACGACGTCGAAACATAAGAAAACGAGCGCAACACAACCCAAACCTATGCGAAACTCACTTGAGGCCCTCAGGACCTCAACCAATAATTCCAACAAGTCATATATCATTGTCCGAACTTAGTCGAACCTTCAGAACACCCAAAACAACACCAAAGCACCAAATCAACCTAAGATTCAAGACTAAGAACTTATAAACTTCCAAAACTCGCCAACGACGCCGAAACCTATCAAAACACGTCCGAGCAACCTCAAATTTTGCACATGCATCACAAATGACACTACGAACCTACCCTAACTTTCAGAATTCCATTCCGACCTCGATACCTGATTTTCCACTGCCGACCAAAATCGCCAAATTTCTAACTTTGGCCAATTCCAGCTAAATTTTACCGCGGACCTCCAATTCACATTCTGGACACACTCCTAAGTCTAAAATCACCCAATGAAGCTAACTGAATCATAAAAATCCCAATCCAGATTTGTTTACCCATAAGTCAACTTCCGATTGACTTTCCTAACTTAGCTTTCTAACTGAGAGATTAAGTGTTTATTTCACTCCAAAACTACTTCGAACCCCAAACCTACCAACTCGATATAACTCAAGACAGCTGAACAACACATAAATAAGCATAAATGAAGAAAACAGGGCTATAACTCTCGAAACGAATGACCAGGTCGTTACACTTCATGACCCCTACTGGTTTCCTTTCTCCAGGGATCATTTTAGGTGTGTCATGATCAACCACAACTATACGATCTTCCTGCATAGTAGCAATATTTGTGTCCATTCCTAAACCACCACCATGTACAATATTTTGATTGAAATACTTTTGGGGGATTACAGTTATTTGAGCCTCGGCATCACTAGTCCAACCATTATCCTCACCAACTTCCTCACAATTGTTTTTACTAACAACTTGTATAGAATCCTCCACCAATAACTTGTCACAAAACTTCTGGGTGATTGCAGTGATTTCAGGCTCGGCATCCTCAATCAAGGCTTCGTCATCACCAACTCCTTCACTACTTTTACCAGCTTCTATAGAATCCTTCACCACACCCTCCATAACATCAACAGTTTGCGCTAGACTTACCTCAGTGTTAACATTTTTCTTTATAACTTCCTCACTACCAATATTTTTCTCCATAACTTCCTTACTACCAAAATTATTCTCTGCAACTTCCTTATTGCCAAAATAATCTTTATGAATATCACCAATATCATAATGGCCATGACTATCATGATGGTCGTCATATTTTCTATTACCCTGTTCAGAAAAAATATACAATAAGTGTAATGACCCGCCTGTCATTACGTAGAATCTGCATTATAATTACTGCATTTGACTTGTTATATATTTATTATACCGTATTTGATGTGTTAGAGTTGGTAGGCTTGAAATCGAAATGATTATAATGAGAAGTTAGCCACTTAGTCTTTAAAAATAACCTTGAAGTTGGAAAAGACAACTGAAAGTTGACTTATTGGCAAACGACCTCGAAATGCGGATTTTATGGCTCGGATAACTTCGTTAGGTGATTTGGGACTTAGGAGTGTGTTCAGAATAATTTTGTGATGTCCGGTGTAGAATTAGGCTTGAATTGGCGAAAGTTAGTTTTTGGTAATTTCTGGTCGGCAGTGGAAAATAGGATATCAGGGTCGGAATGGAATTCTGACAGTTGGAACATGTTCGTAATGTCATTTTGGATATGTCTGCAAAATTTCAGGTCAATCGGAGTTGTTTTGGATAGTTTCGGCATCATTGGTGAATTTTAGAAATTTGAAAGTTCTTAGGCTTGAATCCAATGTAAATTTGGTGTTTTGATGTTAGTTTTGGTGTTTTGAGAGTGAAACTAAGTTTGAATGATCATACGTGATGTGTTGGCATAGTTGGTTGGGGTCTCGAGGGGCTCGGGATTGATTTCGGTTGGTTAACGGGCATTTTTGGACTTAAAAAAGGAGCTGGTTTTCTGGTTTTGTGCAGCAGGCTTTTACTCTCTGCGATCGCGTAGGGGGAGTCGCGATCGCATATTTCAATAGAGAGGGGCAGCATTTTTACTCTCTGTGATCGCTATAAAGGGGTCTGCGATCGCAGAGGTTTAGCAGCATAGGAAGTGCGATCGCATGGCCTTGCTTGCGATCGCGTAGGGTCATGTCAGGCGTGTGGGGGTGAGGTCAAATGGTCTTCGCGATCGCGTGATGAGAGCTGCGATCGCATGTGAGTGAGGCTTTGTGAATCGTGATCGCGTGGCTTATGCCGCGATCGCAGTGAAGAAATCACTGGGCAGTTATAAAATAAACCTTTCCGCGACCTAAACCCTTTTTACACCATTTTTGTACGGACAAAGAGCTCTTGAGGCGACTTTTGAAGAGGGAAATCAGTGGCATTCGTAGAGGTAAGTATTTTGGACCTTAAAACTCGTTTATGGTTGATTATAGAGCATAATCTCAGTATTAAATTCATGGAAATCAGTAGAAAAAGGTGGGTTTAGGGCTTGAGATTATGAGACCTTTAGGGGTCGATTTGAGGGGTCAAACGGACTCCGATTTTGGTGTTCTTTATATGTACGGACTCGTGAGATAACGAAGAACATTTTGGTATAAAAATTTCTTGAGTTTCGGGACGCGGGACCGGGGGTCGGGTTTTGACCGAATTCGGATTTTTGAGCTAAATTCGATATTTTTCAATTGGAATTTATTCCTTGAGCATAATTTGATGATAAAAATCTGAACTTGGTAGATTTGGAGCATCCGGAAGTTGATTCGAAAGGCAACGCATTGCGAAGTAATTTTGGGCTAGTTTGAGGTAAGTAATGTCTTTAAATCCTGTCCTAAGGGTATGAAACCCCGGACTATGCACCCTTTCACGGGTTTTGAAATGCAAAGGTTGAAGATTTGGAGATATATTCCTTACTTAGGCGACTATTGAGTTGCGAAACGGCTTTCTAAAGCTTATTTCCAATGTACTATATATACTTGATATGATTTGGGTTGTAAGCCATGTTTGGGGCCTAGTGCCGACTTGTTTACCCCTTGGGGGTTGTGTTTACTATATTTTCCTCACTGATATGCTATGAATTTACACTCAGT
>ML290887.1:14795-39303 GCA_005239495.1 Nicotiana undulata | reverse complement strand
ATATGTTATGATTTTACACTCAGTCTTTTCCTGATAAATTGTTTTGGCACTCAGAGTATTTTGATACTATTTATTGAAAAATAAAACACCGTTTTAGGTCGAGAACCCGGTATGTTTATGGCCTAAGGGCAAATTGAGAGTGTCTGACTGAGTGAGGCTTTCAGGACTATATTGTGAGGAGGCTTTCAGGCCTTATGAGAGAGGTGAGGAGGCTTTCAGGCCTTATGAGAGAGGTGAGGAGGCTTTCAGGCCTTATGTTGTTATAGCGCTTGGGTTGTAGGAGCCCCTCCGAAGTCTGTACACACCCCCAGTGAGCGCCGGTACCGATTGAGTGATGATAATTGCCACTTTTCTTCTTAGCATCTTTTTCAACCTACCAGAGGTAAGGAAGTAAAACAACCAATAGTCTTTTTACCTAATATGCCTTTCACCGGGTAAGCATGGTTCGCTCTGAAAAGCTGAGTTTTTCGGTTCGCCCCCTTATGTGGTCGGAGAATACCACTCTATCAATAACAAGAAAAAAGTAGCAATTCTGTTTCAAATGGTCGAGTTGGCTTAAGCCCGAATCCATCCTTACGGAAGAAGGGCACTGCTGACCCCTACCGAGACCTTTTTCCTTTATTCGCTACAAAGCTGGTCCAAAATTCTCCATCCCTTTCCATCTTTATGTTCGCTAAATCTGCTTCCTTTCTTGCTTTCATGAAGCCGACCTTAACATACATCTCTTCCATTTATTGACCTGACCAGGAAAAAAGAAGTTTTTAAATTTTTTATGATACTTCTTAATTGTTAATTGAATGAAATATGGAGTTGTATTCCCTAGGTTATGCAGTTATCTTCCCTGGCCTGACATTAGTCAAAGGAAAATCACTTGAGCTTTTTCGCCTTTGCTCCTTCTTTCCGGAGCGCACTAACGAAAAACCTGAGATAATTCTTATCTGCAGTGGAAGTTAGCGTCTTAAAGAAAGTAAGTGCTTGCTGCTCCTGCTCTTATAGTTAGCCAATTGCTGTCAACTGGTATCGGTACAACCACTCTCAAGTCTGACTTCGATCATCGTCTCCCGTCTGCACAAGATGGATTTGGCTTCGGTGATTCACCATTTACGCGCGACTGATACTGAGTGATGATTGATACTGAGTGATTGAGAGAATGCCTGAGGGCAACTGTTACGAGAAATAATTTTGGCCTGAAGGGCAGATTTGTGATGATTTTACTAAGCTTTCGAACTATGATTTACTTCGTTTTCAAACTGGCTTTTACTGAGATATACTGATATTACACTTGTTTCAAAGGATTTCTGGAAACTGATTTTTGAAATCATGTATTTTATGAATACTATCTGATGACTTGGTGTTTTACTGGCTTTTGTGATTTGGTGTATCTGTACTGTGTGTTTTATAATTCTCATACTGTGATTTATTTTCATTACTACTGAGTTGGCGTACTCATAAAAACTCCATGTGCCTCTGTGCACATATCCAGGTACCGATTTGGAGCAGTAGCTGCCTTGTTCGTTAGCAACAGTTCACGGGATTTCGAGGTAGATGTCCAACTTCCACAACTTCTCCATCTCCCTTCCTTGATTAGTATTAGAAATTAATTCATAGACATTTATTATGACATTAGTAGAGTTAGATTTATTTGTTCTTAGATGCTCATGACTATTGACTCCAGTTCTTGGGAGGTTTGTTTAGGCTCATATGAGAACGCTAAGACTTACTTATATTATGTGATGATATGGTTGCATGCTTACTATTGAATTGTGAACTCTTATGATTGAACAAATGCGTAGTAAGGTGATGGTTGGCTAGCCTAATTCCACGATAGGCGCCATCACGGCCTGTTAGGATTTGGGGTCGTGACAAGTTGGTATCAGAGCACTAGGTTACATAGGACTCAACGGTCATGAACAGGTTCAGTAGAGTCTTGTTGGTCGGTACGAAGACGTCTGTACTTATCTTCAAGAGGTTGCAGAACTTTTAGGAAACATCTCTATCTTCTTGAACTCTTTCGTGCCAATCTATTGATTCTTGAAATCTAAACTTTCATTGTTTCATTCTCTCACAGATGGTGTGGACACGCAATACCGATCAGGGTGAACAGACACCAGCCAGACCCACAAGGGGTCGGGGCCGTAGTAGAGGTAGGGGACCAGGCCAGGCAACAGCTGGGGTAGTACCACATGATCCCCCAATCGTTCAGGATCAGGTTCCCACCGACGTTGCTCCAGCGGGACAACCTCAAGCACCTGCTGTGCCTATTGTTATTCCGGGTCTTCAGGAGACCCTGGATCAGATATTGACGGTGTGTACCAGTTTCGCTCAGGCAGTTGTTACGACTACTACTGCCACTGCAGCTCTGGTCGGGGGAGGCAATCAGACTCCAGCTGCCCGGACACCTGAGCAGGTTGTACGGGGTATTCAGGCACCTGGAGCAGCCCCAGTTCAGCAGGTTGCTCCAGCTCAGGATTTTGTGGTTGCTGCTATGCCTGAGGATGAGCAGCGCAGGTTGGAGAGGTTTAGCAGACTTAAGCCTCCGACTTTCAGCGGTACAGAGGGCGAGGATGCCCAAGGTTTTCTTGATAAATGCCAGAGAATACTACGTACTGCGGGTATTTTGGAGACCAGTGGGGTCTCGTTTGCTACATTTCAGTTTGCTGGTGCTGCTTTTACTTGGTGGGAGTCATTCGAGAGGTGTAGGCCGGTTGGTTCAACACCACTCACTTGGCAGCAGTTCTCCACGATCTTTTTGGAGAAGTATGTTCCTCACTCCCACAGAGAGGAGCAGCGCAGGCAGTTTGAGCAGTTACGTCAGGGAGAGTTGTCAGTTACTCAGTACGAGATGCGATTTTCCGAGTTGGTCTGACATGCTTCTGAGATTGCCCCTACTGACAGGGAGAGGATTAAGAGGTTTGTAGATGGTCTTACTTATCAGCTTCGGATCTTGATGACCAAAGAGAGAGTGTCTGGAGCTACATTTGAGCAGTTTGTTGACATTGCTCGGGACATTGAGTCGGTTCGTAGGCAGGATCGTGAGGAGAGGGAGTTCAAGAGGCCTCGGGGATCAGGTAAATTCAGTGGTGCCCCTTCTAGAGGGCAGTTTCAGCATAGCAGAGGTCGTCCATTTAGACCTCCACAGCCAGTTCGCACAACTTACAGTGGTGTATCTTCGGGGCAAGGTCCTCGCAATTCTTATCAGGGACGTTCATCTTTTAGTGCCCTCCCAACTCAGATCTCCGCCCGAGCATCATCTTATAAGGGATCTTATATGCATGTTTCGTCTGGTGGTCATCAGGGTGACATAGGTTCTCGTCGGTTTTCATCTCCGGCTTCAGGTAGTTGTTATGAGTGTGGAGAATTCGGACATGGGTGGAGGCAGTGTCCCCGTCGTCCTAGTAGTTCATCCCAGCAGAGGGTCCAGCCCTCGGCTTCAGCCCCAGTAATTTCACCACCTACCCAGGCCGCTAGGGGTGGTGGTCAGGCAGCTAGAGGTCGTCCTAGAGGGGGAGGTCGAGCAGGTGGAGGCCAGCCGCGTATTTATGCACTTCCGGCTAGGTCTGATGCTATGGCCTCAGATGCGGTGATTACAGGTACTATTTTAGTTTGTCACAGTGATGCTTTGGCTTTATTTGACCCTGGTTCCACGTACTCATATGTCTCATCCTATTTAGCTCATTTTTTGAATATGCCCCGTGAGTCTTTAGTTACANGGGTTCAGCCCTCGGCTTCAGCCCCAGTTATTTCACCACCTACCCAGGCCGCTAGGGGTGGTGGTCAGGCAGCTAGAGGCCGTCCTAGAGGGGGAGGTCGAGCAGGTGGAGGCCAGCCGCGTATTTATGCACTTCCGGCTAGGTCTGATGCTATGGCCTCAGATGCGGTGATTACAGGTACTATTTTAGTTTGTCACAGTGATGCTTTGGCTTTATTTGACCCTGGTTCCACGTACTCATATGTCTCATCCTATTTAGCTCATTTTTTGAATATGCCCCGTGAGTCTTTAGTTACATCTGTTCATGTTTCGACTCCGGTAGGCGATACTATCATTGTAGACTGTGTGTATCGGTCGTGTCTTATATCTATTGGGGGTCTGGAGACCCGAGTGGACTTGATGTTACTCAGTATGGTTGATTTTGATGTGATTCTGGGCATGGATTGGTTATCCCATGTCATGCGTTCTTGATTGTCACGCTAAGACCGTTACCTTAGCTATGCCCGGAGTTCCGAGAGTTGAGTGGAGAGGGTCTATAGAGCATGTGCCTAGCAGAGTGATTTCTTATTTAAAGGCTCAGCGTATGGTTGAGAAAGAGTGTGAGTCCTATCTTGCTTTTGTGAGGGATGTCAGTAGTGAGACTCCATCTGTTGATTCTGTTCCTGTAGTCCGTGATTTTCCGGATGTATTCCCTACAGACCTGCCAGGCATGCCACCTGACAGGGATATTAATTTTGGTATTGACTTGGTGCCCGACACTCAACCTATTTTTATTCCACCTTACTGCATGGAACCAGCGGAGTTGAAATAATTGAAAGAGCAGCTTCAGGAACTCTTAGATAAGGGGTTCATCCGGCATAGTGTGTCACCTTGGGGTGCGCCGGTGTTGTTTGTGAAAAAGAAGGATGGTTCCATGCGTATGTGTATTTATTATAGACAGCTGAATAAGGTTACGGTGAATAAACGTTATCCTTTGCCTTGTATTGATGACGTATTTGATCAGCTTCAGGGAGCTAAGGTATTCTCCAAGATCGACTTGAGGTCGGGGTATCGTCAGCTGAAGATTCGGAATTCTGACATTCCGAATACTGCTTTCAGGACCAGATACGGTCATTATGAGTTTCTGGTTATGTCATTTGGGCTGACGAATGCCCCAGCCGCGTTCATGAAATTGATGAATAGTGTGTTTCAGCCTTACCTTGATTCGTTCATCATTGTGTTCATTGATGATATCCTGGTTTATTCCCGTAGCCAGGAAGAGCATGCTCAGCACTTGAGGATTGTGTCACAGAGAAGAGGAGAAGTTTTTTGCAAAATTCTCTAAGTGTGAGTTTTGGCTAAGTTCGGTAGCTTTCTTGGGGCACGTGGTATCTAGTGAGGGTATTCAGGTTGATCCGAAGAAGATTGAGGCGGTGCAGAGTTGGCCCAGACCGTCTTTAGCTACAGAAATTCGGATTTTCCTCGGTTTGGCGGGTTACTACCGTCGCTTTGTGGAAGGATTATCTTCTATTGCTTCACCTCTGACCAAATTGACACAGAAGGTTGTTCTATTCAGATGGTCCGATGAATGTGAGGAGGGCTTTAAAAAGCTCAAGTCGGCATTGACTACAGCTCCGGTGTTGGTTCTGCCTACTGGTTCCAGTTCTTATACGGTTTATTGTGATGCTTCTAGAGTTGGCTTGGGAGCGATGTCGATGCAGGATGGTAGGGTGATTGCCTACGCGTCGAGACAGTTGAAGGTGCACGAGAAGAACTATCCAATGCACGATCTTGAGTTAGCTGCCATTGCTCATGCCTTAAAGATTTGGCGGCATTATTTGTATGGAGTGCAGTGTGATATTTTCACCGATCATCGTAGCTTGCAGTATCTGCTAAGGCAGAAGACTTGAATTTGCGGCAGAGGAGATGGTTGGAGCTTCTCAAGGATTATGACTTGACTATTTTACATCATCCGGGTAAGGCCAATGTGGTGGCCTATGCCTTGAGTCGTAGAGCCGAGAGTTTGGGAAGTCTAGCTTACCCTTCAGCAGCAGAACGACCTTTAGCCCTTGATGTTCAGGCTTTAGCAGGTTAGTTAGTGAGATTGGATTTGTCAGACCCTCCATGGGTGGTAGCTAGCATGGCTTCCCGGTCTTCTTTATAAGATGTATGCAGTATCAAATAAATACATGTATTTTGTATGCTATATCAAATAAATACATGTATGTTGTATCAAATAAATACATGTATTCTGAAGTTAAACAAGAACCATATGAGTTTGTCTACAGATTGCTTGCTAATGTACCTTGGCATACTGTTGACAATGTCTTGATACCAGTCAACTTGAAGGACAAACTTCATTGGATATTGGCAGTTGTATCATTCAAGGATAGATGTATCAAAGTGTATGGCGCATATAGATCAGCATGACATGATGCATATGTAGCTTCTGAGATCGATAAGCTAGCTAAGCTTGTACCTCTGTATCTATCTATCAGTGGTTTTTACAGAGATAAGCAAGGCATAGATTGGTCTCATGATTCAGCATACAGTGACAAGACACAAACTGATCCCTTTGATGTTGTTTTCATTTCAAATCTGCCTCAACAAAAATCAGGGAGCATGTATGTATTTATTCCTCTTCCTTGTATCATTTTTCTAATAATATCAATTGTTTTTAACTATTTTAATGTATTTTTTTCCAGTATTTGTGGGGTGCATGTCGCAGCATACGCAGAGTTTCTGAGCACCGTTGGTTTGGTTCCTGAAACAAAATTTGATGCCAATTTACTCCGTCAAAGATATGGTGCCCTCTTTTGGGACTATGCTATGCGGAAGATAGACGCTGATTCCATTAGCGAGAGCGAAGCACCTTCAAAGATTGTTAGGCAAATCACAGATTCCGATACGTCGGTTAAGATAATGTTAGATTAGTCTTAGGTGAATGTAGTTTTCCAAGTTTTTTTTTAATACTGTTTTTTTGGACAGTGTGTTGGTAAAGATGGTATTTGATTTTGCAAATTTTTTTTATTCACCGTATCAACAATGTTTATATACGATCATTTTCAAGAATCCAAATCGATGTATTAACTGTTTTTTGTGCATCTGAATTCATCGGTCCTTTAACATGTTGTAGTTGTATGTTCACAACAGTTTGTATTGATGTGTATTCAACATGTTGTAATCATATGTATTCAACATAATGTATTACTTCGTATTTAACAAGTTATATTCATTTGTACTTCAACAGGATATATTTGTCTATATTCATTAAATTGTATATATATGAATTCATCAGTTTATGTTCACATATTTTCAATGGGTGTATTTAATCCTTCGTATTTTTACAATATATTGTATTAATTTTTATTCTGGTGTATTTTAAATACATGTATTATGTATGTAACCAATTTTATATGTCTGTATTCATCTGTATACAAACCAAAGTATGTTGTTACATATTCAGATTTAATACATCAATTAAATATATCCAAAATAAATTCTAAATTTCACCGGAATATATGAAAAATCGTTATAGCATTAATACAAGCCAGAATGTGATATACTTTCTACGTGGAGCATTTCTACAAGTACGCTTATTATGTCCTTCCTGCCTACATATGCTACACGAATGTTGATTTTTCTTCTGCATCAATTCAATGAACAACTTATCACGCTTCTTCTTTGGTCTTCCAGGAGGTCTTCTCAATTTGGGTGGTAAAACAACTTCATCTGATATATGTGCTGGTATATTCCATTCTTTCCGGTCCGGCAACGGATACACGGGCACCTCATATGTCATAACAACAGACTTTGGTTTGTAATAGTCATAGCAATAATCTTCTGGCATTAGAAACTTGCTCTTGAGGACAGCCCAAGCGTGTTGGCACGGTAATTCGTCGACTTGGAATCGCCCACAACTGCATTTTCTCTCTAAGAGGCACACAATGCAATGCAATGTTTCATCGTTCACCGTATGCAAATATTCAGTCGATGACACCACCTACATTTAAACATAGACCTATTAGTTTGAATTATTTATTAAAAAAATAATTCATTTATATATCAAAGAATATGCGTACTAATTACAATATGTGTATAATTAAATACAAACATACTTATACATACAAAATTAAAAGACATACATGTATATACAGTTAAATACATTGAATACATTAGAATACATACTATATCAATGCTCGCAAAATATTAAAGAGTAGTATTGGGTGAATATATGATAAAACTTACAGTCATACGTGTAGACATTGCCTCGTTCAAGGTAAGCATCTTCTGGTATTTTTTTCCAAGTGTTGTGTATGTCTGTGAAGCTTCTTTCCGATTGCTGCAATTCCAACGTCCAAACATTTTCCTAACTTCTTCGAGGAAGTCGTATATTGGCAATTCCCTTGCTGACACAAGTGCGGCATTGATTGACTCAACAATATTTGACGTCATTTTCCATCCCCTGTTAACGGGTGCATACAACCTAGCCCACTTTTCGTATCCAACTAACTCCAAGTATTCCTTCACCCTAATATTTACCTTCTCCACCTTCTCCATTAGACTGTCAAACTCAGTCTGTGTGTAAGCTTTTGCCATCGAGAAGTATATCTCGCTCAACTTAGAATGACTCTTTTTGAATTTCTTATATACGTTGTTCCAAAGATGCCATATACAAGCAAAATATGGTACAATTGGATACACTCTTGATACAGACTTGATGATACATTCGTTACTATCTGAAACGATACACATGCTTTCCCTCTCACCATATGCTTCCTTGAATTGCTCAAAGAACCACGTCCAAGCAGCATCGTTCTCCGAGTCAATAACACCATATGCTAGTGGAAGTATATGACCTGTAAAGAAAATTGCATACATATTATAAATACGTATTTTCAATATTTAATATGTAGTAATATTATAATATTTTATTATAATCAGCATACTTACATGCACCATCTAACGTGTTGGCCGAGACGAAGGTCCCAATGTAATACGATTTTAAGTGGCTTCCATCCACAACCACAATGGGTCTACATTGAGCGAACCCCTTTATAAAGGCATACAATGATATATACACATACTTGAACTCATTTTGTGGGGATTTTAGCATTCTAATGTGCGAACCAGGATATGTCATATCCATTGTATACAAGTATCCTGGCAATTTTTATTGTATGAATCGGCCGGTTCACCCCTCAAAAAATTCATTGCCTTTTCTTTAGCCGCCACGCCAGCATGTAACTAACATCTACACCAAAATCTGATTTCACATCATCAATGATATCCTTTGGAGTGTATTTCCTCTTATGATTAGTAAGCTTGAACCTAATAATACCACTGACAAGACTGCTACTTGCTTGACGTTGCTCATATACCTTATCCTTCAACGGACATGTATGCTTATCATTGAACTCTCTCACTTTAAATAATTGTGATTTCTTAATGCTAGATGCCTTAAACCTCCATTCACAATCTTCTGACATACATAATAATGCATAGCTGCAAAGAATGTATCATTATACATATGATCAATATACAACACAAATATATATATTTAGACACAACCAAACATGTCTGAATAAGCATGTACTTATAAGTAAGTATACATTTAACTACAACTAATACAATTAATAAAGAACAGTTAAATACACTTGAATACATTAGAATACATGTATTATTAATATAAAAACAGTAATAAAAAGCACAACAGTGAAATTATACACATGATTTTCTTGAAGTTCAAATGGCAGACATGTGAGGTAATAAAGAACAATTAAATACATTAGAATACATGTATTATTAATATAAAAACAGTAATAAAAAGCACAACAGTGAAATTATACACATGATTTTCTTGAAGTTCAAATGGCAGACATGTGAGGTAATAAAGAACAATTAAATACATTAGAATACATGTATTATTAATATAAAAACAGTAATAAAAAGCACAACAGTGAAATTATACACATGATTTTCTTGAAGTTCAAATGGCAGACATGTGAGGTAATAAAGAACAATTAAATACATTAGAATACATGTATTATTAATATAAAAACAGTAATAAAAAGCACAACAGTGAAATTATACACATGATTTTCTTGAAGTTCAAATGGCAGACATGTGAATACATTATAATACATGTATTATTAATATAAAAACAGTAATAAAAATCACAACAATGAAATTCATTTAAAAATTCACAAATACATCTAAATCATCTACATACAGTGTGAAGTTACACACAATTCTTCTGTACTAGTGTACTGCTCCACAATAATACATGTATTATTAATACATAATAATAGAAAACACACAACAGTGAATATCAGGAAAAAAAGTTCACAGTTTACACCTAAACACACAACATTTTAGGCCAATTAGAATTCATAAATATACGTAGATACATCTGCATACGAATTACAAGTCCTTCCATGAATACAACATACAAGAAAACTAATGAATAATTAAGAAAACTCAAACCTGATAACATTAGACCTATCAACCCGGAATTGAAACCTTTCAGATATAGCGTAATGTTCCATCACCTCTTTCAATGTAGCTTTATCCTTATATACTTGTCCAGCCATAACCTCCCTTTGATTAGTTTTCGAAATTATCAAATTCATATCCATTTCGAACACCCCAATTGGTTCGCCTGAAATGACAACATCAATAGCAAGTGTCTCATATGTATGGAAATTAGAACTTTGAATTGCTTTGTCGAGTTGGACAATGTCGCCTTGAATTAAACTACCTCCGCCTACAACTTCTTTGTCAACTATTGTTATGCATAAAGGATACATTCCGAATTTTCTGTTCTCTTTTTTCAACTCTACATACACCCTGTAACCCATATCATTGTGTATTTTCACTGGCGTGCAATTTTCTTCTACTTTGTATTAAACTTTAATAGTCTTTGAGCTCAAATCTGTGTCCAGTTGCTTAGAAATTGATGCAATCAAATCATTATACGCCGCATACTCCTTTATCAGTATCTCCTCAATCGAATAATCGATGTAGTTACTATCAATGTTCCACTTTCCGGAATGATGCAATAACACTGTTAAACTTGACATACCCAAATTTGATTTATACCGTATTTCTGTATACAATTTTCTAATTCTCGATTTTGAGTGATAGAAAATTATTTTGTACAAACTGTAACAAATGAACTGAAAAGAAAGAAGGAGAATTGAATCAACAGATTGATTTATTTTTAATACTTTTCGGATTGAGATTTTGGATGATATAATTTTGAGATTTTGCTACTTCGAACTGAAAAGAAAGAAGGGAGAGATACAAATTATGGGTGATATAATTATGTTAGTTGAGTTATATTAGGAGACTATCTGCTAAATTGATTTCCTTTCCGTTTAAAACAGTTGAAAGTTCCTTTTTTAAAGGAATATACGAACTGTATTCAAGAATACAACCCTTGAATACAGTTGAATACAACAACTGATTAGCTGGACTTCCATGATTCACGCTTATTTTTTCTACTGTATTCATAAATACATTTGTCTAAATACATCAAATACATCTTATAACAACTTAAAACATATCTACAAGCTGTAATATAACACATGATATCTATAGATAGCTAATAACCATTAAACTATAATGCTCTATGAAAATTTCTCTTTTAAAAAACAATTACTATTAAACATGGAGATGAAAATGGTTCTGTTAATCAGAATTGAGAACTTAGTGCGTCAAAAACTTTATCAACTGAAGCAATATATATTAATCTTAATTAAAATTTGGTTCGACAAGCTTTCTCTGCCTAATTGTTTGCCAGTGCAATGAATTATGAAATGATAAGTTTTTTCAACTATATATATGCGGTTTTCACTCGCCAATATTATTTCTTGTCACGCTAAATAGGGACGGTGCGAGATCAAAATCATACCGGACCAAACAAGAAAATACTGTACCGAACTATTTGATATGTACACTTGATATGCCGAATATCGAATCGTACTTTATAAATACCGTATCGAAGTACCGAACGCTCACCCTCCACAAACAAGTGCTCCACGAGAATTGTTCTACAAAAGAATAACACATACAAATTCATGCAATTGGCACGAAATGGTGAAGGGAATAAGGCAGGTCCTGTTCTAAAGTTTAAGATAAAAAAAGGCTATAGCGTACCAATCGGCACTGAAGGGTGACTTAGTAAATAAAGTGAGCTGAGAAGAGCGATGTCTCATGTTTAAATTCCAACGAAAATAAATATATCAAACGATTTTTTTATTTGCGTTGGTAGGAGGTAACAAGTACCTCGTGAAATTAATTAATCTTCTTTTAAATGTGTTAGTGAAAAATAATAAGTACCTCATAAAATTAATCAATTTGATCAAAACTGTAACAAGTACCTCGAGAAATATAGTTATTTTTGGCAGCTTGCCATAATTATAAAAGAAAAAGAGTACTATCCTCTTATACAAGTTTTGAAGAATTAACCTAAATAACCGTCTATCTAACCGTTTAAACTAAAAATAACCGGTAGAAATATAATATATGTATAATTTATACATTACATATGTATAATTATTTATAATTAATATAAAGTATATAGCTAAAAAAAGTAAATAATTAATATGGCCCGTTTGTGTAAAGACCCCTACAGTTTTTACTCTTCTTCTAGCAAAGATAAGAGATTGTGCCTTTAATCAAAGCCAAGATTCTGTTGTTTTGTTCGTGCAGACATTTCTAATTGTATTTAATGTAATTCTTTATTAATTTTGGAACTTTCTTTATTAGTAGTTTAACATGAATCTGTTTCTTTAAATAATTTTTATTAGCGGTTACTTACTCGCGCAAGAAAATATATGGAAACTTTATCGCTTGAAAATAAGTGGTTCCTTGTAATAAGCTAGTGTTATTCAAGTTTAATTTTTTACGTGACTTGTAAATTGCATCACCTGTTGCTTCACTGGCAACTTGAAATTATGTAATTTCTTATAGTAGCAAAAATTAATTTACTTATTCAGATGTTACTTTGTGGTAATCGAGTTTTCAAGATTTCAATTTATTAATAGTGTTTGTTTATTAGTACCGCAATAAAACAAACATAACTTATTCTATTTGTGATATTTCTTAAATATTGAAATATTCATTTGCAATAAAGAAAAAAAAAGAGAAAAAAACCTGATGCTTTACCTTATTGTGAAAAGGCTTCATAAATTAATCACCAATCATTAAACTTGTACTTATGTTTTAAGAGGGATCACATTATTAATTAAACAAGTTCCGACAATCTGTATCTATGTCTATATCTTTCTTATTTATATCTATACTATATTAAAATGGCTTTTATATTAGATAAAATTGTAATTTAAGTTACTTTCCTAATATTTAGAACATTTAAATTTACTAAAATTTTGGTTATTAAATATTACATTGTTGAACTAAATAAGAAGTCCTAAGTTTTAGACTTTTGTCATTATAGACATATAACATATTAACTAAATAAACATTTACGTGGGTCAAAGTTTACTTCCATTTTAATCACCCCTCGACAAACTAAAAAGTAAGCAAGAGAAATACTTTGACTAGGATACTACCGTTTTTTAGAAAAAGGGAATAAACTAATATTTCAGAGTCAAAATTCTAACTATGAATTCACCACTTTTAATTTATTGGAACTTTTTGTCATTTTGACACAATTTTTTTAAATCACAATGTAAAATATTCTAATATTTAAATATTTAAAATCAGTTAAAATTTATCTTATATAAATTCTTGACTTCTTTGAATTATGTAGCAAAACATCTTTAATATTCATAATTTGAAAATTAACTAAAATTTTATTACCAAATCAAAATTGATTATCAACTAAAATTTCACTTATTAAATAAACTTTTCTTGAATTATAAGATCCAATAACACCGATAAACATAGGTCCAAGCCAACTAATATCACGAAAACTTCATATGGTAAGTAAAACTGTCACTTATCAACAAAAAATTCGTGAGGAAGTCTTAATATCAAAATTTTAATATACTAATTTATTTCTTATAAAATATTAACTCAATATTAGTTATTTTTAAATTTCACATTGTTACTTTATCAATTTTCTTGTAGGTATTAGAAGGCTAACCTCTTCATTCCCAAATCTCAAAAAAAGATAAAAAGATTTAATATTTTAATTTACATAATTTGACTAATCTTTGAAAAATAGTGATAAAGTATTTTTGTGTTGCTTATTTGTTTTCAGTATTACATCACAAAAATAGCAATAATCTTCATTAGGTATTTCTTCGGATGTTATAAACAGCAATACGACATATCAGAACTTCTGCGAGCTGGATTCATCGTTTTAAAAAACTTACACTTTCTCTTTAATTTTTTGATTTTATAACTAAATTATATTGTTTAATAATAGTAAGAAGGGATATACGCGCAACACGCGTATCCTACGACTAGTTATATTAAAAGTAGGACCGTCCTTAGCGAAATTTTGGTTTGCATTTTTTACCGTTTAAAAATAGATTTATATTGTACAAAATAATAACTTAATTATTTTTTAATATTTAGAAATTTAAAATAATTGGCTGTTAAAATATAGCATATATTTTAAATGCGTTATACATATTATGGTTCTCAAATTTAGTTTTACCTATTTTTGTCTCTTGAGTCAAAATTTAATGTATTTTAATTCCGAACTCTAAAATATGTACTCCAAAAAAAGTTAAAAACTAAAAGAGACAAATAATACAAGTGTCGGCTTTCTTTGGTAAAGAATATGTTCAGTTTGTGTGGAAAACGCCGCCGTATAAGGCAAGTCAATTGGTGGGACCCGTTTCCCGCCCACCCCTTTATTTAACAGAAGTATTTAATTGCGGTCCATACTATTATAGAGCCCTGCTTCCCCTACACTACGAGTGCTCTTTCCAACCGCTAATATCACCACAGCTTACCCCAATTATAGACACGTGGTAGTGTCAAGTTTCCGTCTTTCAAATTCAGTGAATGCACAGTGACATTAGCATCCCCTGTCACTGTTTATTAGCATATGATATAAAAATGACAAAAATGATCACTTATGTTTAGGATTAGGTTCAAAATGGTCCTTAAATGTATTTTGCAGCAATTCAATCCTTTAAATTGACCAATTAATATTGTGGTGGAGTGGTAAGTACTCATTCGTCCTTAATCAGAGGTCTCATGTTAGAGTCCCTGTGTATGAAATCGCCTTTGTTAGAAAGCGCTTTACCTCTCCCAATATGAGACTAACGACACGAAACCAGATTTAGTCAGATCCAATGTAGATACCAGACACAAGTGGAAAACCAATTTTTTTTTTAAATTAATTAAAAGCGAAATCTTATAATTTTCATTGAGCGTTTACCAAATTCTTGTCGATAGATCTAGTGAGAATTGATTGATGCTAACTCATGTTTTGAGATACACTTTTTCCTATTTTTGATATATTTTTAGGTTGCAATATTTTGAGGTATAATTTCTGCTATTCTTATTTATTTTCAGTATTTGATACAGTTTTTAGTGTTATAATTTTTAGGATTTGACATGATTTTCCTGATATTTCTGATTAAATCGTTTCTTTCATTACCATTTTATAATATGTAATATTTGACGGGATCAAAAGTGTTCACTATTAGGGAACTGAGAGAACCAAAATTGCTCAAAATTATACGTAAGGGATAATAGTGAACTTTCCCAAACATAAACTACCAATTGTATCATTTTCTCTTATATAAAATGATTCGCAAACTACAAATTCATCATTCATCCTTTCTTTTCATTTCACTCCGAAGTGTACCTGCAGCTAAGTTTTAGCAAAACAAACATGGCGGCGGCGACGGCGACGGCGACGGCAACAGCGACGGGGCTGAGCAAGAAAAGTTTCCTACCAGCACTAAGTAAACCAAATCTTCCGTCTAAACTCGGTCGTCGGAATTTCAGTTTCGGTCTTAAAAAGCATTCGCCGGTTATAACTACGGCAAATGCTGCGGCGAGTAGTAGTGGAAATGGTAGCACTGATAATGGTGCTGTTTCAGTCACACGTACGGCTCCTCCACTTCCTCCGTCGCTTTCCACCTCTCGGTAAGCTACAATTAGGTATATTTAGTTCATTATTAGGTGCATGTGAAGTTGAAATTTGGGAATTTGTGATTGCTGAGTTGTTTGGAGCTTAGTATGAGGGATTGCAAATATATTGTGTTAAGTTAGCGCAATGTACAATACTGTGTGCTTCAAAAGGTTGTTCTTTGCTCATTCTATCTACTGATCATTTTCCATTCGGAAATATAGTTCTATTTAATTACCTTTTATTTTTGATTGTATGGATGTGTGTTTTGACACTTGATTAATGAGTGCGATTATTTTAAAATCAACGTGTTTTTTGATTGATTAGTACCTATTTGTCAATTTGAAATAAAATGAGGAGATAAGTTTGTTTATCATTGCTTTGATGGTGACACTAGTTTAGGGGAAAAAGACAAAAAAGAAAAAGGATTATTTTTTTAAATGTGGATTATTAAGCTTTTTCCCGATTTTGATAAGTAAAAGTAGATAAGATTCCAATTATTTTGCCATTTCTCTCTACCTATCTCTATTTGGACGAGTCCATTTGATGTTCCATGAATGAATCCCTGTTTCTTGATTGATTAAACTTTTGACTCCCCATCCGCCTACTTTGGTGGGCAAAATTACTCGGTACCAGTGCTTGTGGGAGGTAGTAGGTACCCGGTGGAATAGTCGAGGTGTGCTTAAGCTGATCCTGGCACCACCATCATAAAAAAAGAAGAAACTTTTGACTCTTTGTCTCGTGAGCCTAATGGAATATTAAGCCTTGAAAAGGTGCTATATTGCTGGGGTTGCAGATTTCTTTATCCGAAAACCAGCTTTTAACCAACTGATTTCATTGAAGGATAAAATCCTATGGTTCTGAATAAGTGAATATATAATGATTGAGCTTTTTTTCACATCACATTCTTCTAGAACTATTTATAAAGGTTATTCCCTTCCCCCTGTATTTGCTCTTTATTAACTTAACTCAAACTGGAAGAGGGCTGCCATGTGCATGGATATCATGGCAGATCCAGGATCGATTTGCAAGTGTTACAATCAAGAATCAACCAGATTTGGTTATTTGTTCGGAAAACTAGTACACCACCTTCTTTACATTTTGGTTGACTGATCAAAGAAATGATCTTCTTTACTTTTTGATTCACCATGAGTTATATAGAGCTTGTTTATATGTCTGCCCCTCGAGGAGTTGTAATTCACTGTTTATTTATTACCAGGGTAAAATGTCACACCATTTCAGTATTTGTTGGGGATGAAAGTGGTATAATAAACAGAATTGCTGGAGTTTTTGCTCGAAGGGGTTACAATATTGAGTCACTTGCTGTTGGGTTGAACAAGGATAAAGCTCTCTTTACCATAGTTGTCTCTGGAACTGAGAAGGTCTTGCAACAAGTTGTAGAGCAGCTCAACAAGCTTGTGAATGTCTTGAAGGTTAGTTTAATTTTCTGAAATATCAGGCTGTATTTCGTTGTTCAATTTCTTAATAGTAGTTCTCTCTGGTTTCCTGAGGATGTCTTTATAGTAGGAAGGTTACCAATTTGATAGCTTCTATAGGCTCTAGTGGGTGCAGTTGTTTGTTTGTGCCTATGGCATAACTAGCCGCACACGTCAGTTACCCGTTTCTTCATTTTTGTCGATCAGATCCCCTGTTAACTCGCATAACATCTTCCTGCTTGTGTGATATAGTTCTCTAAAAGCATTTACGATTGCTATACTTGTAAGCAATCATCGTTTGCAAAAGTTCTCTGAGGTATTTTGTAGAGGAAACTGTGATTTATAATATAGCAGTAGGTTTGCGCATTTATTTTCCTTTGCCTTTGACATGCAAAGCGTGAGAATGATTAGTAATTGTCATTGGTTTCTAATTCTTCAATGTCCTCTCCCGTGAAATCCATGGAATAGTTAAAGTAGTACCTGGATATGCATGATTTAACCGGCATATGACATGTTGTCAACTTCCCGTGCATAAGCATTGAATCGAAGTACATCCGTAAACTCTTCTGCAATGTAACAAAACTATATCAACCCTGTATTCAGCTAGCAATGGCTGTTGTCATAAAAAAGATCACACTTCCTAATTTGTATTGGTATGATATTTCAGGTAGAGGATCTGTCAAGAGAACCACAAGTAGAACGAGAATTGATGCTCATTAAGCTGAATGCAGATGCAAGCACAAAAGCTGAAGTATACAAGTCACCTCTCACTTTTCGCGTTTAACTTTGTTCCTATATCAGCAATATTTCTAAATTAATGAGTTGGAACAATCTTCCTATTGATTGATCTTTAGGGGCCAAATTGTCATGGATGTAACTTTATCCAAATTTACGTCTCTGACATACTGCAGCTAGCATATTGATACTCTATCTGCGTGAAACAATCTAACTAAGTTTGTTTACGCACTGAAGTAACTAAACTGACCAAATGGGGAATTAAAAGCTGGAAATCCTTCATATCAGTTTTTAAAGGTGCTGGAAATCTATAAAGTAAAGAAGGATCTAATTCCATGAAGATCCATTATAAAACAGAAAACGGCGTCCTTTTCCTTTTAGGCAGTAATTTGATTGTATAGAAAAAAATTTGTCAAGGTTCCTTGGTCTTCAGCCTTTCAATCTTTCAGTTACAATATATATAAAATGAACAGTGCGTAAATTGTTTAAGATATGGATTATGGCATGCCATTATTTTCTTTCTTAATCTATGTACTAGCTCTTTATGTTTTACTTTGTTATTCAGATCATGTGGTTGGTGGACATCTTCAGAGGAAAAATTGTGGATATATCAGAGCACTTTTTGACTATCGAGGTGAGTCCACTCTTCTTTCCGACCTTTTGCATGTCATTTGAATTGTTTATGATATAACTCTTGCCTTGGGTTCTGATGTGTGGCTAGTACCTGATCAGTGATTGTTTAGCAACTTAATCGCAAAACACCATTAAAGATCTTAGATTCATCTCTCACTCAAAGTTTTGCATATACTTATGTTGTTAGTTGTCCTATAGCATGCAAAATAGGGAATATCAAACAAAACTGAATTCACTGTTGTCTTCCATGCTTCCATATTGGAATCAAGTCACACTCTCTCCGCCACTTTTTAGTTGGCTAGCCTACTTTTTATTTATTCAAGTCTATCCTAAAACTCAGAACTCTTGGCAAACATTTTCCTCCAAACAACTCAAATTAATACTGTAAACTAATAGTACTTTAACAACTTATTAAAAAAAAGGTAACTTATGTTATTTCAAGTTTGATGCAATATTTTGTCTTTCCCCATTCAACAACAACAACATACCCAGTCTGTCCCCATTCCTAAATATAAATATAAAAATTTAATATTTCAAACTTTTGTGAACCAATCTGAAAAAAAATCAGTTCACTATTTTAGACTTTTAGTATTGAACTATATGAAAATTAATGAATTACAATGGGATGGAAGAAAGAATTTATTCTTAATTCTTAATTTCCTTTTTTTAAAATACTTATTCTCTTTGGATATGTAATCCTTGCTAACCGACTATGCAACCGTGTTCACTTGCTATTTGTTCGTGGTCATTTGCTATTTGTTTTTTTCATCTTCTGTGGCTTGCTTTTCAGCCATTTTTCTGTGCTGCCAATCATGGCTGTTTACCCACGTTTCCCCATATTTTGGTGGATTAAGACATGATAATCTCAATCTAGAAGAAAAGAAACAAAATACTTGTCAATCTGGTTGGCTGCTTGACCCTACTATGTTTAAACTTAAAATAAATAAAAAAAGTAGAGGAAGAAAGCTAGTAACATTTTGGTTAGCCATTGACATCTGATTCTTCAGTGTTAAGTCTTTAACTCAAGTAAGATCTTTAGCGAGATTACCATTGCAAAGAGTTCAACTTTGCTACAGCTTTATTGCTTTAATTTGTATAGTGATGTGTTTATCTAGAGTGGTGATGCATAATTTTATTTTAATCAAGTTCTTGTGCTATTTCAAATAATAAGCAGATTTGTTGTCTTGTGGTTGACTTAGGTAACTGGTGATCCAGGGAAAATGGCTGCCGTTTTGAGAAATTTAAGCAAGTTTGGAATCAAAGAACTAGCCCGAACTGGAAAGGTACATTTTCATGTTTGCCATGACTGATATATTCTAATATTTACATATATGCCTAAATAGTTTTGATGATTTTAGTTACCATGTTCTCTGATTGCGTAATTCTAGGTTAATAAGTTTCCTTTGTGTTTAAGCCAGTTATTTTTGGAGACTGCTGTGGTGATTAAGGTTATGTGTGCTGTTTAAGGTTTGCGTCCAATAAATGGGATAATAAATTGGAAAATTAGCTAAAGTTTGAGGAGTCACAGTTTTGCTATAAGTCAGATGTTGCTATAATACCTCTAGAATCTAGCATAGAGGCCGACTCACTTTAATGCAATCAAGTAGTTATAACGATAAAAGGAAGAATGCACTAGGAATGACGTGATGCTGTTATCTATTGATTGATAATTATCACCACAGATCGCTTTGAGACGTGAAAAGATGGGTGAGGATGCACCTTTTTGGAGGTTCTCTGCAGCTTCTTATCCAGATCTTGAGGAAAAAATTCCCAGTGTTGGTATCCTGAACAACAAAAGTCGATCAATTGCCAATGAAGCAAGCAATGATTCAAGGGTATATACTCTTCTCAAACCCACTTTCTGGTTGTAAGTTATAATCATGCATTTTTGGTGTCTGATTGTACATATACACCAGGTCTTGGTTGTCGTAGACATGCGTGAGAGTTCCATGAATTTCTTGTGGAAACTTGTAGAATCTTGCTATATGTTATGGGTCTAATTTCATTCAACTAGCTCATTAAGATTTCCGATTCTGGCTTCTATTCCCAACTTCTCATGGCTTTTCCCTTTGGATGTGATTTTCATTGACTAATTGTTGATCTTAAGTCATCACCTATACTAAGCTTACTGAAAGATTCAAAACATAGTAGTTCCAATTTGTAAAATAAAATTTGTGGATTAGACTGGGTGGTTGTTGTTGTTGTAAACATAACAATATGTTCAGTGTGAAAGCTATTCTCTTCCTAAGCCTTCAAGAAAAGGAAAAGACTAAAAAAGTAATGGATCTATAAAAACATTGCATTTCCTTTTCGCGAATTAAAACTTTGTGATGTTAGAAGAATCAATTTACGCAGTGAGAATGCTGGGATTTATGTAAAAGGAAAACGAGAAAAAAGTTATACAATTAACTAATCTTTCACTTCGAAGTCTTTTGAAATTCCTAGAGGCAGAAGTGTGGGCATGAACTGGGCTTCTTATTACCACTTATCCTTGCTGATAGTGAATTTAGAGGCCTTAGATTCTTGGATCATAATCATTGAGTTGCAGGTTGCAAATGAACGATGTGCATTCTTGATTCTACTTTTCTCTTTCATGATAAAGGCATGATGCCTTGTCAAAACAAATTTCAAACTTGTTTCAGTTTACTTGTTAAATTTCAGGAGGTCGGCCCATAATTTATTATAAGATTAGGTTATCAAGGAAAAAAATTATGGTTGTCCTTAGCTGTGTGAGCTGATGTCATTCATATTAGGCTTGCATTTCTTCTGGCTCCTGGTTCTGCTTTATTTATGATGGTTTAATGTGTTGAATCTCAGTAAGCGGAATTTGCATTCAGCTTTAGCCAAAAAAATTTAGGATATATTTTTGCACTCTGATATATGCTCCGATCTCACCCATTGTATGTGTGAATTTCTGTTTGATTTTCTTTCTGTGTTTCATTTAATCTATAGTTGCAAATCTTTTTTTTTTTTGGATTAATATAGGGTGATGTTTATCCCGTGGAATCCAGTGATGATATCTCGGTTCAAGTTCTTGATGCCCACTGGGGATATCTGTATGATGGAGATGTAAGGACCCAATCTGCTTCTCAAGATCAATCTATTTATTTTTGTGATCGATGGAGAAACGTACATTACTCCGTATCTGTGTATCATATTTTAGTCTGTGATCTATTGAGCCTTCTAATAGATGAAAAGCTGATTTTTTCTTCCAAAATTGATAAAGATTGTCGGAAAAACACTGGTAATTAAAAAAAAACTTAATGCACATCCCTCCCAAACTCCACATTCTAAATTCACAGGACCTTTTTGTTAAAGCAAGTATTTGTTTTGATAAGGTAAATTGTATTAATCAAAAGGGAGAAAACTCCCGTATACACGAAGTATACCAAAAAGTAGAGAATTTACATCAGAACATGATTCTCTACCAATGACGCCCAATCTTCTATACAAGTAGGGGCTATATGAGTGCACCAAAAAGCGATCAAAGATAAAAGATTATTCTTAAGATGTGAAAAAGGAGACTCAATCCCCTCAAAAGCTCTCCTATTTCTCTCCCCCCAAACTATCCACATGAGAGCTAACAGGGCGAACTTCTACGCCTTTTGCTTTCTTCTTCTACGGAAACCGGCCCAGCTATATAATTAGTCAAAGTGGAGCCATTGTTAGACAAGAACTCTAGTCTACCTTATAAAAAAAAAGGGAGAGTCAAGAACTCTAGTCTTAGTCCATAAAAGAAACTTATGGAGTCTCTTGATTCCCTCTACATGTTGCAAATCTGATGATCATTTTGATACTGCAGTTGAGTGGGCTTCGGTCGCACACAATATCCATGCTTGTCAACAATGCTCCTGGGGTCCTCAATCTGATAACTGGTGTTATATCTCGACGAGGATATAACGT
This sequence comes from Nicotiana undulata, assembly GCA_005239495.1. NCBI lineage: Eukaryota > Viridiplantae > Streptophyta > Magnoliopsida > Solanales > Solanaceae > Nicotiana > Nicotiana undulata. Next base: position 16,847 of record ML290887.1, on the reverse strand, counting down.
TCAGGTTATTTTTTCCACTGATTCTTGCCGTTTCCTTTACAATTTCTTTTCTGCTTGATTTTTTCGTCCGAGCTTCATTTCAATGATTATGTTGCAGAGTCTTGCTGTTGGCCCTGCAGAATCAGAGGGGCTTTCACGCATTACAACGGTGGTCCCCGGAACTGATGAAACTATAGGAAAATTGGTCAAGCAATTTTACAAGTTGGTAGATATTCATGAGGTAAGTTTACAAGTTGATAGATGTTCACGAGCTAGCTACAAGCTGATTTAAGATGAATAGGTGCTTGGGAAAAAGTTTACCTACCATGGAAACTCAATATACTATAAGAGGGCCCCAAACTAGTCTAAGTATTTGTTACTGTAGTTATTTGAGGAATTGTTTAGTTTTCCGTCAATTTGACCAGTGAGAATCCTGGTCTTTATCTGGCCTAGCAATCTGATAATCGTTTTGTCTTTGTTTTTTAAGTTTACTACCGATTCTTAGAGTTAGCGCTTTTCTGTTCAACCTTCCTGGTAGTGCGCTTAGCCTTGTTCATCTTCCAGACTCTTCGCACTTTGCCACCTCCGTTGTAGTTTCATTAAAACTTAAAAGGCAAGCAAGTATTGTACTTTCACCTCTCCCTCACCATTAAGGTCATAGTGATTAAAATCACACCTTCTCAACGAGCAAATAAAGCTTAGAGAGCAAAAGAAAATTTTCAGCTTGACTGAGATTTTTATCCACTCTAGGAATATGGCTGTCACATTATTGGGGCTATTATGATAAATTTCATTCTTCACAGATATGTACTTAAATCTTGATCGTTGGAGTTAGATCAGACGGATAATACAATTGTGCTCGGTGTTTTTAGGTTCAAGATATAACTCATTTACCATTTGCGGAGCGGGAGCTAATGCTCATTAAAGTAGCCGCCAATGCAACAGCAAGGAGGGATGTCCTTGATATTGCCAGTATTTTCCGCGCTAAACCTGTTGATGTGTCTGATCATACAGTAACATTGGAGGTGAAACTTTTTTTTTTTGGGGTTAAGTAACATTCATGATGAAAATTTAAATCTCTCTTCTTTTTTTTTGGTGTTTTCAGCTCTTTTCGTGCTGTTACTTGTTATATGTATGCTCACATCTTATAGAAGATTATGGTTTTAATTTCAATTATTTATACCTTTATTTATCATGTTCGTTCTAGCGATTTCTTATCGTTAATGCACACATGTTAACGCCATTCTATTAACATACTTGACCAGTGGCACAGGCAAGACTTTGCACAAGCGGTGTGGGTCTATTGTCACTATTCCGCTTGTGAATGGGTTCAACTCTGGGAATGTTGTAGTTTAAGGCTCTACTTCAAGTCCTGTGATAGTTATTTTTGTATTATTTTCAAGCGGTGTCAGTTTGTTCTATATATGCATATTGCTTTTGTAAAAGATATTATTTTTTTAATTGGTGCTTCTGTAAGATATAAATATTTACACACATATACAAAGAAGGTTCTTCGCGGATGATGAAAAGGACTGTTCATGAATACCTGTGCCATTTGCCCGGATCCCTCATTGACTTCTCTCTAAATTTGATTGCGTGCACTTTTTGCAGTTGACTGGAGACTTTAACAAGTTGCTGGCATTGCAAAGATTACTGGAGCCTTATGGCATTTGTGAGGTTTGTTTTTCTAAGCTGCATTTTGATTTGTAAACGTATATAGGCCGGCATCTTGAAAGTGGTATATCCTGCATTTGGACAATCTGAGTTCGTATGTTCTGAACCTTTTTTCTTCCTTTCCTTCTCTCCATCCTTCGTCTCCTTGGAGAGAGCAATCCATGGTTTAGCGCTTGACGTTAGGACGTGTCTTGTAACCAGAAACATGAACCGAACATTATTTGACTTGACAGGGCTTGGTTAACCTGACAAAGATTTGGAAAACTTGCATCCTTTTTTATTATTTATAAAGTTTATTTACATCAGGGGTGGGGGGAACTGGGAAGAGGAAGGGGATGTTACTACTATGGGGTTTGAAACACCCCCCCCCCCCCACCCCGGCCAAATGGGGAGGGGAGG
>ML290887.1:0-13641 GCA_005239495.1 Nicotiana undulata | reverse complement strand
CCCCCCCCCCTTGTAGGTGGCTCGTACAGGGCGGATAGCATTGGTGCGAGAATCGGGCGTGGACTCGACATCCCTCCGGGGTTATCCTCTTCCTTTATAGTGTTAGCTGAATGTCTAAGTGCATTTTAATATGGCCGAGTTCTTTTTCTTGCTGATTTCAACTAGTCTGAGAAAAGAGAGTTTAGTTGTATGCTATTCATAGTGCGAGCAGGTACCTGATAAATGTAAGATTGTCACTATCACATTAGTGATGGTTCTGTTGTATTATTTAGGCATTCAATCATAGAATTTTAATTGAAAAAAGTTGACAGAACTCCAAAATGTGGAGTAGAGCCTAGTAAGTTAGAGTAATGTTGTATATTAACGCAGTTGGGAGAAGTGCAAGACAAATATATCTATATACTAGTTACTAGTGAATTTGTTTGCACTAAATAATACAACAACAACAAACCCAGTTTGCACTAAATAATCATCTTTTAAATATTCGATTATTAAATCATAGCTCTTATTTTTATGAGTTTCTTATAATTTCTGTAATTAATGGACTCCAAGGTAATGTTCATGTCCATGTAATTAATAATAAAGTCTGATAACTTGAAAAGTAGAACAATCGCTTTTTATAGCGGGTTAAATTGCACTGATCGTGTAAATATTCTATACACTGTAACTGCATATACATTATATCTTTTGCATAAACTACGTACAATTTTCACATCGGGTATGTTTATTTTGTTGTTGTTATAGTAAAGTACATTTTCTTTGGATATTCTTAATTAAGCTTTTCTAGTAGCTTTAATCTCATAAAGGCGGTAGACAACATCATCAACAATCAAAGATAAATCCTTGAGTTTGCTCTTAACCATAGTAGCAAAAACCGAATCTTCAACATCTTTAAGAGCATTGGCACACATTTTTCCATTCCTTTTTGTCTTCTTCAACACATGTTCCATAGACTTTGAATAATCATCAAATAAGAAATTATCTGATGATTTAAGATGCTTTACTAAATAAAGTGTATCCTTAAGCTCTTCCATATTCTCCTCAACACTTTCAACACAACCAAAAACTTGAGAATTACTTGTAGTTTGTAAATACCTTAAGCTTTTAAGCTTAAGGAGAGAGTTTATAAACCCTTTTATTTCCTTTACTTCGCGAATGCCTTGAGCTATGGCGTCGTGTGCTAGTGTTTTTGCCTTTTCAATTTCAACCTCATTTGATGATCTCCTTGCACTAACAAGAAAGGTTAAATTTGGTAGAAGAATTGTAAAAAGAAAACAAAGAATGATAAAATTCTGATTCTTAGCCATTTCTGAGTTTTCCTCCTTTTGTTTTTCCTTCTGTTTGTGTGGAGTTGTAATTTTCTGGATTGAATTTATAGTTTTGAAACTTGGAAGGAAATATGAGGAGTTAAGCAAGTTGAGAGATTGTTGAGTATAGGGAAAAAAGATATGGTTATTCTGTTTCATGTGGCATGAATTGAAACATTAATTAATTAGGCTGATTATTCGGACCAATTTTTCTTGTTAGGAAACCGTCATAATATTTTAGGCCTTTTGCAGGGTAATGCAGATTTGATGAGTTGAAGAAGGAATTTTAATATGAGTTAATAAGATGACAATTTTAATTTATTAATGCAATAAGATTTAATAGGTTCAAATAAGTCCGATCACAATTAACTTAATTAATATTGTTTAATATCGACCCGCGCGGTTACGATTACTTGTTTTTAATTAATTAGACCGTCAACCAAATGACTTAAAAGTTTACAAGACCATTTTGCCATTTTTCCCGAATCTCCATTTCACGAAATAACGACTTTATAATTTTCTTAACACTCTCTTTTCTAAGCTACCTTCATCAAGTTAAGAATTCTCGATCTTTATAAATAAATTGGTTTCAGTTCGTTTACCCTCAAAATCGGCTAACAGTTGAATTTGTACGTGGTTTTAAGGATACGTGATCTAACTTGATACAAAATGAGAAATCGGATTAAAATTAAAATAAACGATGAGAAAGTAAATGCAAACCACACAAGGTTAGCCACCCTCGAGTCAGAAATGCTTTTATCGATGTCGGAACAGAATGACAAGATAATAAGAACTAGAAATAACAATATATTGCTTTGTGATGCGTGTTACAATGTGTTGCATGAATCATGCCCCCCTTTATATAGCAGAGGAGTCCTATTCTAGATACATTTCTATAAAAGGTAAAAAATCTCTTGATTTCCTGATTGCCGGTTCCTTACTGATACGTGCTGAGATTCTCGCGGTAATATCCGACCGGTCGCAGATATTTCGGTCTTCTGTTAGTTATCTCTGAGCTCATTCGATGCTAAGGTCGACACCAGACTCATTGCCCTCGAAGGCAGGTTTTCCGACCTCAGGTTCTAGCTCGGTGAGACTCGAGGTCGATCTTCAGTCTGTGGTCGCCACGTTCCAAGCCTAATCTACCAAGTTGTAGTCGAGCTTGACTTCGACCGTACACAGATAATCCCTTCATTTTTCGGAGGGTAGACGACGATAAACGACAAGAACTTCCACTCCTGAATTCGATATTTTGCGACAAAACAGTCGAAACGTCTTGTCAGTCAAGTATTAATGGCATTAAATGCCTGTCAGTTGCTGGTCGGCCACTCCCAGATGTGAACAGTAGCCGGCAAACTATAAATACCTCCCATTAGTTCATTCAAACTTTACTTTGAAACCTTCTGCCCTCGTACTTTAGAAATGCAACGCTCCAAGCATCAATTTTCTGGTTACTCTGAAATCCCTTTGTAAGAACTTCTTCTTTATAAAGGTGTTAACCGGGTGGGCCGGGCCGAGATGGGTTGGAAATTTATTGAATCGTACGGGTAGGGGTACCAGGCCGGTTACGAGTTATGCTTAACGGGTTTAATGGATTCGGGTTAATTCGGGTAAAAATTAAACCGTATGGGTTATGGGTTTAACGGGTCGGACCGGGCCGGTTTACAGTAAAATATACATTTTTTTTAAATTTTTGTACAACTATTGTAATTTATATTAATATAAGTAAAAATTATAAAGAATACAATGAATATGGAAAAAAAATACACTTATAAATTGCAAGTGCAACATTTATTTCAAATTTCAAAATTCATTTCAAAGTTACAACTTACAAGTTACAAATTGAAAGGTTTACATTTGACAAGTAGTAAATTCAAAGGTTTTGCATTGCCCTTGTAAGTTCTTCATAATCAATATGAACTGATTGTCCTTCTCCTGGAGTGTTAAATTCAGATGAGTTACTATGTGTTAATATATCTCCAAGTTCCTCGTCTTCTGGACTATCAACATCTTCACGTCCTTGACTAAATGCACTCTCTGATGCAACATTTGAAATTGGCACATTCAGCACGTCCCGAGCCATAGCGGAAAGAACAGGAAATTGCTTTTCATTCTCACGCCACCATCCCAACGCTGAAAATTCATTTGTGCGAATCTCCTTTTTCTTTTGTAAGTAGAATTGAAGTTCATCAATATTCCTGCTACTGGTTTGAGTTGTAGCAAATGTAGAAAAAATATAAAACTATCAACTATTTCATCATCATACAAAGTAGTAGAACTTGAAGAAGTGGTACACTGCATAGTGGGATTAACATTGGCATGATGAGCAACATCATCAACTATACTTGCATAATAATTATATAATTGTTGTAAATANNTATATTTTTCTTTCTTCTTAAATTCAAAGAGTAGAAAAGCAATTTCAGCTATATGTACTAAAACCATTGTAACAGTAGGGTAGTATGCTCCAGAAAACTCAACAGTAGCTATATAACATTTATGTAAAAATTGAACAACATCATTAATGACCTCCCAAGTAGCAGGTGTTAACATACGGTTTGGATCAGTACAATGCGTATTAGCAACTTCAGTTATTGGAAATCTATATTTGTAGCAACATTTTAAAAATATGTATGTATAATTCCACCTAGTAACAATTTCGTCTGGCATGAATCTTGGTTTAAGGTTATACTCGGTACACTTATTCTTAAATTCCCTAGTTCTAGATTGTCTGTTATTTCCTTGAATAACACCAACTGCTCTTCTAACATGAGTAATCTCAGTTGTAAAAAAATCAAGGCGACTTTTAACAATTACATTATAAATATGACATGCACACCTAACATGACAAATTTCTTCAAGTGGCGGTTGCAAATGCATTTTTAATAATGAAATTGCGGCAGTATTGTTAGAAGCATTATCAAAAGACATACACAATACTTTTTGGTTAAGATTATAAAATTGAACAACTTCGCAAATAGTACTACTTATAAAAACAGCAGTATGACTCTGATCTTCATCATATTTAAAAGCGATAATACGTTTTTGCATACAAAATAAATCATCTATCCAGTGATATGTAATTGTCAAATAATCATTTCCATTAACACCATGGCCAATATCAGAAGTTAGAGAAACTCTACAGGAAAGGTGCTCAAACAAATAACGTATGTATGTTTGATATTGTCCATAAAATCTAAAGATATCAGCTCTACAAGTACTTCTGGGGATACCTTTAAATAAAGGATTATAAATCCTTTGAATATACATAATAAAATATGATGAAGAAGCCAAAAAAAAAAAGGTAGACAACCCAAAATAATCATTTTTGCTAACTCCTCACGATCCTTCATTTTATCATATTTCATAAGTCCTCCAGTAGTAGGGTTAAGAGTTGTTTGATTTCCATCACCATCAGAGCCCCATTCTATGGGATGATCAAATCTCATATGTCTACTAAGAGTCACAGTCCCCCCTAAATTTCCTTCAGTCAGATGTTTAAAATCAAGTTTACAAAGTTTGCATTTAACTTTGTCAGTACCTTTAATTATCTCAATTTTTTTTCAAACCTTACTTCTTTTTCTACGATTATGTCACGACCCAAATTCCCAACCTTAGGGATCGTGATGGCACATAACACCACACTTGCTAGGCAAGCCAATGTTAGAAGTCGATTAACTAATTTCCTTAATTAATTACTTAAGCATAAATAAATTCAAAATAAACTTAATTAAAATAATTCCCAACAAAATAAAATAATAATAATAATAATAACCAATTAAATAAAACGAACCACGAGATAGCTATATAAATAACTCTAAGACTACCGCAGGGTCTGGTGCCACAATCCACAAACTACTAAAGAATACTACAAATAATGGGCTAAAAGAAAGTAATGTAACTGTTCTGAATAAAATAGAACAGCGTATATTGATTAGGAAAAGATTCTCGGGATCTGCGAACGCCGACAGATATACCTCTGAATGAATGACGACTGCTCTAGTAAGCTCTACTGATGGCTAGTGCCTGGATCTGCACAAAAGAGTGCAGAGTATAGTATCAGTACAGCCGACCCCATGTACGGAGTAAGTGCCGAGCCTAACCTCGACGAAGTAGTGACGAGGCTAAGGCGGGGCATTAACAATATAACCTGTCACAATAATAATTAACGAGGCAAGAAAAAAATTCTAAAACAATTAAATAATAATAACTACAGTAATAATTTAAATAAACTCAGTCACCTCTTTCCAGGTCTCAGCTATATCCAATTCTCAAATAATTTACAAGTTTTCAAACTTTAACTTTAAGTAAAAATAGTGTCAAAATATATAAAGAATAGCAAAATAAACATTTAAGCTTTTCAAAACTTTATTTTCTTTAAAAATCAGTAAAATATAAATGTCCCCCCCTTATCGTTCCTTGTTGCGGCGTGCAACCCGCTCCCACCTGTCCTCCCTAAATATATCACCCTTATTACTCCTGTTGCGGCGTGCAACCCGATCCCACATGTCCACCCTTATCACTCCTTGTTGCAGCGTGCAACCCACTTCCACCAGACATATCATATCAATTTATTCATAAATTTCACAACTTAGGCCAAGCCTTTCATAATATTTTTGTCTCAACAATTATAAATAAGAAACTGTATATTTTCTCATAACTTCATCAATATCCTCTCAACCATGAAACCAACAGGAACATCAATATATATATATATATCGTAAAAAAAAACAATGCCAAACCTCTCAACCATTTTATACCCCAAGGAAAACCAACTAAAACAACCAATACTCCTTCCAAAATAACCACAACAATATCTAACAACAAAATAATAAGGCCTAATAGTCATAGAAACAATAATGAACATATAACAATTAAGACAATAGTCAATTAAATTGGGAACGGGAAAGGGATCATGTTTATCATGCAAATTGGGTGGTGCATAGATACTCGTCACCTCGCCTATACACCACGCCCATTCATTTCACATAGCAAACAAGTGGGGATTCCTATTCCCTCAAGTCAAAGTTAGACCAAACACTTACCTCAATTTCGCAGGCCACTCACTGCTTAATTTCAGCTTTTCCTTTAGAATCTTGCCCTAACTTACTCGAATCAAATCATAATTAATTCAATATCATTAATTAAGGCTAAAGGAACTAACTTTATTGAAAATTAAATTTTTTTCTAAGTTTTCTCAAAAAAGTGAAAACTCGACCCCGGGTCCGCTTGGTCCAAACTCGGGTTTCGGACCAAATTACGTTTATCCATTCACACACGAAACCGAATATACAATTAGTTTTGAAATCCGGCCTCAATTCGAGGTAAATATTCGATTTTAGAAAATTCCCTAATTCTACCCAAACTCTCAATTTTTATCATGAAAATTCTTAGTTTTTGATTTAAAAGTGATGAAAAATAATGAGTAATTGAAAGAGTAAAGTTTATAATTGATTACCTATGACTTGTGGATGATATTTGGTGAAGAAATTCGTTCCTAGCGCTGTGTTCGAAAGTTTGAAGAAGAAGAAGTGTGCCTGTTTTATATATATTTTTCTACCAGCTATTCTGCCACGTTTCTCGTGCCAAACGATCCTGAAACTCGATTTTTATGTCTCCAATGGATTTCTTGTGAAATTATAATCAAGTTAGGCTTTTGAATCACTCAATTTGACCTTATAATGAAGGAGATATGTAGGTTTTAATATTTGCAAATAGTGCAGATTTTTAATACGCCGTTAGTGACAATTTCGTAATTAACTTGAAAAATCTGGCAACCTTAGTAAAATGCCCATAAAATCCTCATACGATGTCCAAATTCGATGATTTTTTTTGTTACGAACCCGTAATTACGATACGGATCTAATAATTCATTCAAAACAAAAATCGGAGCTCATTTGTTCAATATGATATCATTTATGCTTGAAAAAACAACGTCGAAGCATAAGAAAAAACGAGCGCAACACAACCCAAACCTATTTGAAACTCACCCGAGGCCTCGGGGTTCTAAACCAAACATTCACGCAAGTCTAAAAGTATCATACGGTCTTGCTCGCGTGATCAAATCATGAAAATAACATGTAAAACTATGAATTAAACCTCAAAACTCATTATTTTTCTCAAGAACACTTAAAGTTCACTATTTATCAATCGGACATCCGAATCACGTCAAATAAATTCTGATTCTCGCCAAATTTTGCAGACAAGGCTTAAATATCATAACAAACCTGTATCGAGCTCCGGAACCAAAATACGGGCCCGATACCAACGGTTTCAAGCATTAATTTATTTCTTTATTTCATTAAGAATCCAACACAACAATTTTCTTCAAAAATTGATTTCTAAAGCTAGGGACCTCGGAATTCAATTCCGGGCATACTCCCAAGTCCCATATTTTACTGCGGACCTCTGAGGATCGTCAGAACATGGATTCGGGTCCCTTTACTAAAAATTTGACCCAAGTCTAAAAATCAAAATTTAACTCTAAAATTTATTATTTCTTATATTTTCACATAAAGGCTTTCCGGATTCATGCCCGAACTGCGCAAGCAAATCGAGGTAATTAAGAAAAATATTTTTAAGGCTAATGAGCCCGGAATGGAGTCTTAATTCATCCAGGTCATCACAATCTCCACCTCTAAAACAAACGTTCGCCCTCGAACGGACATAGAAGATTGCCTGAATTTGCAAACAATTGTGATATTTACTCTGCATGTCCGACTCGGACTCCCAAGTAGCTGCCTCAACGGGCTGACCTCTCCACTGCACTCGAGCGGAAGGATAACTCTTAGACCTCAACTGACGGTCTAAAATGGCTACCGGCTCCTCCTCATAAGTCAAGTCTTTGTCCAACACGTGGAACGGGTCACCATGATATTTCCGGAGCATAGATACATGGAATACCGGATGAACTGAGGATAGCCCTGGTTGCAACACAAGTCTATAAGCTACCTCCCCCACTCTATCAAGAATCTCAAACGACCCGATATACCTAGGGCTCAACTTACCCTTCTTCCCAAATATCATAACACCCTTCATGGGCGACACACGAAGCAATACTCTGTCTCCAACCATGAATGCCACATCATGAACCTTACAATTGACATAACTCTTTTTCCTAGACTGAGCTGCACGAAGCCTCTCCTGTATAATCTTGACCTTACCTAAGGCCTCCTGAACTAAGTCTGTACCAAATAACCGAGCCTCTCCCGGCTCAAACCATCCAACTGGCGATCTGCACTGTCTACCATATCACGCCTCATAAGGAGCCATCTAAATGCTCGATTGATAACTATTATTATAAGCAAACTCCACTAACGACAAGAACTGATCCCATGAACCTCCAAAGTCAAAAACACAAGTGTGGAGCATATCCTCAAATATCTGAATAGTACGCTCGGACTGCCCATCAGTTTGAGGGTGAAATGTTGTACTTAACTCTACTCGGGTACCCAACTCACGCTGAACTGCTCTCCGAAAGTGCGAAGTAAACTGCGTACCCCGATCATAAATAATAGACACGGGCACACCATGAAGGCGAACTATCTCCCGAATATATAACTCAGCCAACCGCTATGAAGGATAAGTACTTGCCACAGGAATGAAATGTGCTGATTTAGTCAACCTATCCACAATAACCCAAACTGCGTCAAATTTCCTCTTAGTCCGTGGGAGTTCAACAACGAAGTCCATAGTGATACGCTCCCACTTCCACTCAGGAATCTCTATCTGCTGAAGCAAACCATCAAGTCTCTGATGCTCATACTTTACCTGCTGACAATTTAAGAAACGAGCCACATACTCCACAATGTCCTTTTTCATCCTTCTCCACCAATATTACTGCCTCAAATCTTGGTACATTTTAGCTGCCCCTGGGTGAATACTTTGAACTGTGAGTCTCCTCATGGATCAACTCACGAAGGCCATCAACATTAGGCACACATAAATGACCCTGCATCCTCAAAACACCATCACCTTCAACTGTAACCTGCTTGGCATTACCGTGCCGAACTGTGTCCCTAAGGACCGTCAAATGTGGGTCATCATCCTGCCGCTCCCGGATATGCTCAATTAGAGGAGACCGAGCGACTGTACAAGCTAGAACACTATTGGGAGAAATATCCAACCTCACGAACTGATTAGCCAACGTCTGAATGTCTGAAACCAACTGTCTCTCACCAACTTGAATATACGCAAGGCTGCCCATACTCACTGCCTTTCTACTCGATGCATCGATCAACACATTGGCTTTCCCCGGGTGATACAATATAGTGACATCATAATATTTTTGTATCTCTAACCATCTCCGCTGCCTCAAATTTAGATCTTTCTACTTGAATAAGTACTGGAGACTGCGATGGTCAGTAAACCTCACACGACACACCATAAAGATAGTGCCTCCAAATTTTCAGTGCATGAACAATGGCTGCCAACTCTAAGTCATGAATATGGTAATTCTTCTCATGGACTTTCAACTAAAGGTGTTTAACGGGCAGGCTGGGACGGGCTGGACAAGAAAAAAGTCAGCCCGTTCGGTTAACGGGCGGGTTGTTAACGGGCTGGGGTTAACGGGTTCTTAACGGGTTAGGAATTTTTGGGCTCTATAGGGCCTGTACGGGCTCAGGCTTAACGGGCTCGAGCGGGTCGGGCTTTTATTTATTTATTTTTTAAAATTAAATTAAAATTTTCTTTTTCAATGTTATTGATAGTTAAGTGTTTGCAAATTTTTAAGGGTTAGAATTAAAGCTTAGAATTAAACTTTGAAGTGTAAACTTTAAAGTTTAAAGATTTAAATTTGAATTTTAAAATTCTAAATTTGAAAATAGAAAGTAAGTCTCTACTAAAAAATATTTAATAAGACTAATAGGCAATATCAAAAATTCACAATATGTAAGTAACTTTGATATTTTTATTGAATAATATATAATACTTCAAATTAATTTGCAAGTTCTTTTTTGATTTTTTTAATTATTGAACTTGCAAATTAAAAGTTTACAACAATTATAAAAAAAGAAAAAGAAATAGTGAATCACATGTTTTGCATTATCTTTGTAAGCTCTTCCATGTCAACATGAGGTTCTTGGTTTCCGGCATTGGTTGGATAATCGGTACCATAAACCATTATATCTCCAATTTCTTGGTCCTCAGCATCATCTACCTCATCACGCCCGTGGTTTCGCCGTTCTGATCTTATCCAATCTCTGAAGCACACTAGAACTTCCAAAGCGTTGCTGCCCAATGAATGACAGGTATCTCCTAGTTGCTGCCTTGCTTGGCTAAATGCGCTCTCTGATGCGACTGTTGAAATATGCACATTTAGAACGTCTCGAGCCATGGCCGAAAGAACATGAAATTGATTTGAGTTGCTCCTCCACCAACCCAGAGGTAGAAAATCCTTTGTGAGGGGCTCCGGTGACTTTTGCATGTAGAATTGGAGTTCATCAATATTCCGGCTACTGGTTTGTTGATGCTCTCCTAGTGTAGACCAAATCAAATAATCTTGAACACCATCATCATCTTCCAAAGTTGTTCCAGATGTTGAAGTATTACTTGAAGGAATATTTGCATCTACAACCGAAGAAGCATCAACAATGTTAGCATAATAATTATACAAAGTTTGTAAATGTTTGTGTAGATCATAAACACAAGTGTCACTATCAGGAGTTTCAGTTGCTCCAATATCCATATAAGTATATAAAGCACTGATTAATTGGCGACACTTTATCATTTTGATAGTAGGGTTTAAAATAGCACCAATTAGGTAAATAGGGGGAATTGGGAAGAAATATTTTTTAAACTTATCTAGCATTTGTTCAACAACAGCAGTATATCCGTCTTTCCTCTTCAAATTATGTAGTAAAAGAGAAATTTCAGCAATATGAACTAAACCATTTATAATAGTAGGATAATAAGCTCCAGAAAACTCAAGTGTAGCCACATAAAATTTTTGTAAATTTTTTACAACATCTTCAATGACATCCCAAGTTTTAGATGTTAACAAAGGGTTATGATCGGTACAATGAGAATTAGCAACTTCAGTTATAGGCATTCTATATTTATAACAACATCTTAGGAATAAATAAGTATAATTCCACCTAGTAACTATTTCTTCAGGCATGAGTCTTGGTTTTAGTCCGTAGTGTACGCATTTTTCCTTAAATGCATTTAATCTAGCACTTCTATTATTTCCTTGAATTAGACCAACAACTCTTCTAACTAAAGTGATTTCATTGTTAAATAAGTCAAGGCCACTCTTCACAATCAAGTTATAAATATGACATGCACATCTAACATGAAATATTTCAGGAAGTGGTGGGTGTAGATGCAATTTTAGTAATGTAATAGCAGCATTGTTGTTAGAAGCATTATCAAATGACATACACAAAACTTTTTCTGCAAGATTATAAAATATAGCAACTTCATGGATAGTATTACTTATAAATGCACCAGTATGACTTTGATCTTCATCATATTTAAAAGCAATGATATGTTTTTGCATACAAAAATTATCATCTATCCAATGGCATGTAACAATCAAATAATCATTTCCATTTACAGCACGACCAATATCAGAAGTAAGAGAAACTCTACAAGAAAGACTGGCGAACAAATAATGTATATATGTCTGATATTGTCCATAAAGCCTAAAGATATCAGATTTACAAGTACTTCTAGGAATACCTGTGATGACCCAAAAGGTCATCCTAAGTAATTCTAGCTAAATCTGTGTTCCAAGGCGCCGAAAGCCTCCGTTAATCTCACATCGATATGCGTGCACAGCCCGGGCATGTAGCCGGGAAGTCCTTATGTTGAAATTTGATGAAAAATAGAATTTATGATAATTAAATGAATAAAGTTGACAATGGTCAACATTTTTGGTAAACGGACCAGACCCGTGATGTGATGGTCCCGGAGGGTCTGTAGGAAAATATGGGACTTGGGCGTATGCCCGGAATCGAATTCCGAGGTACTAAGTCCGAGAAATAAATTTTTAAAGAAAATTATTTTCTGAAAATAATAAAGGCTTATGAAAATGAACCTTGATGTGAAACTTGCGTTGCCGGGCCCGTATTATGGTTTCGTAGCTCGGAACATATTTATTATATATTATTTGTCTTATCTGTGAAATTTGATGTAAAACGGACTTGATTTGACGGGTTTCGGATCAAAATGGGAAATTTAGAGTTAGCAAAGTGTTGAGGATTTTCATAAAACTTGAAATTTGGTTAGGAATGTGATTTTATGCTACCGAGGTCCGAATGCAATTCTGAGATCGGGAATAGTTCCGTTATGTTATTTATGACTTGTCTGCAAAATTTGAGTCATTCCGAGTTGTATAGGTCGGTTCGGCGCATCGTTATAGAATTCTAGAATTTCAAAGTTCTTAAGTTTTGAATTCAGGGGTTTTGGAGGGTGATTTTGAGTTTTAGCATTGTGTGGAGTGTTCCGTGGGCTCGAGCAAGTCCGTTTAATGATTTGGGACTTGTTGGTATATTTGGACGGGGGCTCGGGTGGGCCCAGGTGCCTCCCGGACTCCGTACGAGGCCAGAAACTAGCAAAAATCATAGCTGGTACACAGCAGCTGGTGTGACCGCAGGTGCAGTTGCCCAGCCGCAGGTGCGGGACCGCACCTGCGGTCCTAAGGTCGCAGGTGCGGAAACCCCTGTTGGCAGCCCCTTTTAAATGTCCAAAATTTCGGGTTTTCTTCACTCTTATCCATCTTAAACCTCCATTAGAGAGCTTTTGAGCTAGGGGAAAGGCTGTCCAAGAATCTTACCATCTAAGGTTAGTAATTTCTCTCCAAATTTCCAATTATACATAGAATTCAACTAATTTAACTCTTAAAAATATCAAAATCATAAAATTTGACAGAAATTCTAGGGCTTTGGATAATTGGTGAGTTATCCATTCGAGACCATGAATTCTTGTATAAATCACATAACTTCGATCCTTAGACTCCGGGTAATTGATTCCTTCAAGAATTTTCGAAATCGAACGTGTGGGCCGGGGTCAAATTTTGGAATCTTAGGAAGAATGCTTTGAAATAAATAATTAGGCTATGGGTTTGATGTATTGAGCCATTATTGATATACTTGGGTTGATTATGTCTAGATAATACTGTTCCGGAGTCAGATTCTAAAGGAAAGGCTGTGATTGAGGCTTAACTTGAATTTTTGGAGCCGAGGTAAGTGTTTGGCCTAACCTTAGCTTGAGGGATTAGGGTATACAGTCTTATTTGCTATGTGTAATTCATGTCCAACGTATAGACGGAGTGACGAGTGCCTATATGTTGCGGTCAAGCATGCCCGTGAGTCAACTGTGATGAATCGTACTG
>MDKH01051934.1:0-10907 GCA_005239495.1 Nicotiana undulata | reverse complement strand
AGTATTGAGGGTGATGCATGCCTCCGTCACTGAGGCTGTGGAGTTGGCTTCTTTTCGACTACAGTGCTTATGGTGTGCCCAGCCCCTCCTAACTCTATGCGTTCACACCTGGTTGGGTGCGTTCGCACTGGGTTGAATCCTTGACCCTCCGCGATCGCACTCATCTGGGTGCGTTCGCACTGAGTAAGATCACCCCTGACCCTGACCAACTAATTTACACTGTGCGTTCGTACCCCCTTGGGTGCGTTTGCATAGTGTAACTAGATTTTCACTCTTTAACTCACCCCGTTAGCTACCCGAAACTCACCCGAGCCCTCGAGGCTCAAAACCAAAAACACACACGACTCCCAAAACATCCTACGGACTTATTCAAGCTTTTAAATCATCAAAATATCGTCAAAAACAAGGAATTAAACCTCAAAACTCATCGAAATTTCTTAAAACTTCATAAAGCATAATTATTCCGATTTTTATCCGAAACACATTATTTCAAGTCCGTTTTACACCAAATTTCACAAAGAAGTCAAATAACATATATTAAACCTTTTCCAGGCTCCGAAAACCATAATACGGGCCCGGTTACACGGTTTTCACATAATTATTCATTTTCAAAAACCTTTATTATTTTCAGAAAATAATTTTCTTTAAAAAGTCATTTCTCGGGATTGGGACCTCGGAATTCGATTCCGGGCATACGCCCAAGTCCCATATTTTTCTACGGATCCTCCGGGACCATCAAATCACGGGTCCGGGTCCGATTTCCAAAAATGTTGACCAGAGTCAACTTTATTCAATTATTTAATTCAAAAATTCCATTTTAATTAAATTTTCACATAGAAGCTTCCCGGCTACATGCCCGGGCTGTGCACGCATATCGATGTGAGATTAACGGAGGCTTTCGAGGCCTCGGAACACAGATTTAGCTAAAATTACTTAGGATGACCTTTTGGGTCATCACAGTCGTGCATAAAAATCAGTTTCTTAATGCGATTTTTAGAGCCTAAACAAATTTGCCTACTGATTTTAGAAAATTATGATTAAGCCTATTGACATGGTATCTAGGGTCTTTAGGTGTTAGTGAATAATGGGAGGCTATAGGAAAATATCCGGAATTATTTGTTTAATCCTACATGCATGTTGTCTAGGTGATTCACGTAGTAATTTACAGTGGTAATCACGGAAGCATATTCAGAATTAGTTAATCGAGTCCTATAGGCATGGTTTTTAGTGATGATAAATAGCATAGTATTACATACTCTTAATAGGAATATAATTGAAACTGATTTTACACCCTATAGGCATGATTTCTATAATTAAACTAATTTTAAACCCTATAGGCATGATTTCTAGCACACGATTTCAACAACACATTATAAAAAACCTATAGGCAGGATTTCTAGCAAACAATGTCGGTAACACAACATAATCCTATAGGCATGATTTATAGCATACAATTTTGGTAGCACAATATAATGTTATAGGCAGGATTTCTAGCGTACAAGTACAATATAATCCTATAGGCAGGATTGCTACCCAGAGAGTACGAATGTAAAAGCAAGAACCCTTTCCCATTTTACTAATACCCCAGAATGTTATTACAATAGTTATTACAGACCCAGAATAAATATAGTAGATTACAAAACAAGTATAACTATAGGAAGCCTACAACAGACCCAATGATACACCTGGCTAGGCATTCTCACACTTCACAAACAGTCCCAATGTTAAAGGCTCATAGACACAAGCAACCAAGTGATTCACCCAGTGAGTACATGACAAGATTTGAGCATATAGAACCAAGGCCCTAGTGTGTCAGAGTTCCTAAGGGCTTCAAGAACCCAGGGTAATGATCACACTAGGGTGGTTAACCAAAACAGTTCTAAGAAAGGATAAGGACCAATTCCTAGTGTGTCATAGTTGACAAGGGTCTCTAATGAACCCCGAGCAGTGCTTACACTAGGTAGGCCAAAGGAAAGAATTTAGGCAGCTTTGATTAAAAGTTGGGCTCAAAGAGTTTGAAGGACAGAAGAAAAAGACCAAAATTAAGAAAACAAGAATTGATTTAACATACATAGCCAAGTTGAGTCAGCAAACAAAACACTTAAGTGCACCACAGAACTCAAGCAAGAATTAGTTTAATGAAGCTCATAACAAGTTTCATTCTCAGTGCAGACAACAGTAACATGCTAAATAAAGTTAACAAAGAACATGTTTGCAAAAAAGTTAGAACATGATGAATCAGACTAAGTACATAACACATTGTTAGTACTAAGAAAACCAGGACAATATCATATTAGGGTATGCAACTCGGAAAATCATGTCAAGTAGTAACTAGTGTTGTTACATTAGTCTAAACAGAGGGGACTTAGTTTATACCAAAGGTTCGTTTTAAAGTAGAAATCTAAGCATGATGAGAAAGTTATTACAAAGAAACATCATAGGGGTATAGGGGTTGAGTGACCATGTTTATATAATAACAAGAGGCAGATTAACAAGCGTCATAGAGATATTCATCACAGGGATTCAGGGTAAAGAGATAGTCATGCTCACATTCATATAAGGGGTCATAGATTTAATGGTAGTAACATATGCAAATCAAAGGTAGGAAAGCATGAAATACAGAAGTCAAGTAACTAACAAGTTATGCGAAGCAAAAATACACAGAAGGAGTATGACTGTAGCTAAGAATCCAGTGGCCTTGGCTTCCAGCCGATCAAAGGCAGAATATAGAATAGCTTTATGTTTCGAAAAGTGTCTTAAGTTCAGAAAATTCAAGGTTGTTTAAAGGAAATAGGGGGAGGATATATATAGTAGTGTAAATTGGCACATAATCATAGAAGCAAATCAATCATAAGCAAGGAAATATCTACAAAATCAGTCATAACATAAATCAAGGGTTTTAACAAATTAAGGAAGCATCCCCAGGAATCACTCGGAGTAATTAAGGCAGAACGCGTAATACCAAAATTAATCAAAAATTGTTCGGAATATCAGGCGTACAAATTAGGAAAACATAAGATTATTCAGAATATCGCAAAAATAATCACAAAAGAGTTTATTAAGAATATTTAAATGAATATTGAAGGAGATCCAAATACCAGACAAACTTAAGCAGAATATTGACATAAAAGCACATAAAATACAAAAGGGAGGGTAATCGAACTAAAAATGAAAGAATCAGTAAGAAAAAGGGAAAGGAAATTTAAAATCCTATTTTATAAGGGAAGCATGAAATCAGTAAAGAAAAGTACGAAAATGAAGAAAATAAGGTAAGAATCACACAAGATATAAACAAAATAGTGTTGGAAACTAGAAAATCAGACCTTTTTTAGGTCGGATTGAAAATGTTTGAAAACCCTAATTTGGGGGGTAAGTAAAAATCAGAGAAGATATGCACATACTCGTTATCCTCAAAGATTCAGGGATGAATATAGACGGAATAACCACAGAAAATCAGAGAGTTGAACCGTTTAGATTCGATTTTGGCAAGATTTGCTTTCCATGTTAGGCAAGCAGCCAAATAAGGTCATAGACGAGTACCTAGTGATGAGGATAGACAAATAAGGTAAGGGAATCCATGGAGGATTCTGATTTGGGGTTGGATTTGGGGAAGGTTAGGGGTGACAGCGGCTTAGGGTTCATGGGGTTAGAGATGAGAGCGTTCAAAGGCGACGTCCAGGAGGGAATAACTAGGGTTTGGGGTGGGTTTGATTAATTAAAGAGGGGTATTAAACATGGGCCGTTGATCTTAAGAGATCAAGGGCCAGGATTTGAAATGAGAGTGGGGTGGGTTGGTTAAATGGGTACTGACCGAGTTATAATAAAAGGGTCATTTGGTTTGGGCTATGGATTGGGCTAGTTATTAAAGTAGTTGGGCTGGGGTTATTTGGGCTGGTTTGGGTAACCTAGGTCCGAAAATAGGAGGAATTTTGGGCTATTAGTTAAATACCCATTTTTAATTAATAAAATAATAAATAAAAATAGTAAAAAAAAAATTATTTGTGCATTAAATGATTAATAACAATTATTTAACACTATAAAAATATAAAAAGTTATTTTTTCCATAAATAAAGTAATTATAATTATATATGGGCTATTATAGCAAAATGTGCAAATTTAGCCTTAAAAATGCAAATGTAATTATAATAAATGTACCAAAAATATTTAAAACCCAATATGGATGTAAATGTTGAAGTTAGATGATAAAATCATCATAAAATAATTTGTGATGCAACTAATGATTGTTTATCTAATAAAATATGGAAATAAATTGATTTTAAATTCTTTAAAATTATAGAAAAGTTAGGAAAAATACTTGTATGTGTTTATGAGTCAAATGATGATGCATATACACTGTTTTGAAAGTGTATATGTATATTTGAAATACATGAGGAAACAATTGGGTATCAACAGTGATTTCATAAACAAGCCCCTCGGGCAAAACATATCACTCATGAACAACCCCTCGGGAAAGCCTCACAACCACTCATGCCTCCCAATCAATCGTCACTCAGCACTCGTACCCAGTAGGCACCTGCGCTCACTAGGGATGTGTACAAAATCCGGAGGGGCTCCTTCAGCCCAAGCACTATATCAAGCTAATCATGGCATAAATCAATGATCACGCTGCGGCGTGCGGCCCAATTCCATAAATAAACATGCTACGACGTGCATCCCTATCCCATATCAAATCCTCACAATTCAGGCCCTCGGCCTCACTCTGTCATAAACCTTACAAGTCACTCGGACATTTCAGTAAAATCAGGGGACTCAGCCCAAACCAACTTTCATATACTTAAAATAGAGAAATGAAACTAAATTAAACAGTAAACAAGTAAATATCATGGCAGAGGATAGATTTCAAATCAAAACAGTGTGAGGATAGTAATATAATACCCCTACGGGTCCAAACAACACTGGTACAAGGCTCCAAATATGGCATTCATCCCAAGTTATAAGAATCCTCTCTAAAACACATAGCTATTATACATCTTCAGTCAAAATATGCAACTCTACAGTTGCTACGGGACGGACCAAGTCACAATCCCTAGAGGTGCACGCCCACATGCCCGTCACCTAGTATGTGCGTTACCTCAATATAATGAAATAGTACGAAATTCCGGGGGTTTTATACCCTCAAGTCTAGATTTAAAATCGTTACTTACCTCAAACCGGACCCATTTCTAGTTTGCGATGCTCTTGCCCCTTGATTGACCTCCAAATGCTCCGAATCTATCAAAAATTAATATATATTCATCAATACACGCTAAAGGAATGAATCCCATATGAAATCTATCAATTTAGATAAAAAATCCCAAAATTGGTCAAACCCAGCCCCGGGACCACGTCTCGGAATCCGATAAAATTCACAAAAACCAAGAACCCCATTCACTCCCGAGTCCAACCATACCAAATTTATCAAAATCCAACCTCGAATCGATGTTCAACTCTCAAAAATCCATTTATGAAGTTTCTACAATTTCCCCCCAATTTTTATCCCAATTCTTTAGTCAAATGATGGATTCAATGTTATAATCATTTATTTGAGCCAAAGCTGAGTTAGAATCATTTACCCCGATGAATATCTTGAAAAACCTTCAAAAAATTGTCAAAACTCGAGCTCTCTAGGTCAAAATATTAAAATAAAACCTGAATCTCGTATTTATAGTGCACCCCTCGGATTCCAACTTCACTGATCGGGAAAATCTACCGCCGCCGCGCTCCTCTCTCTGGGGTCGGTAAAATTTCCACTGCGGCCACGAATAACCACTAGCTCCCGCAGTTGCTCCCTTTTTCCGTTGTCCGCGCCAGCCCTCTTCGCTGACCGCAGAACTTTACCACCCCCGTGAAGACACACTGAGCGCGAAACTCCAGTGTGGTCCACGTTCCCAACTTCAGAGAACAACCCCTGAAACAGCAGCAAAGTCACCTTAGCAACACCAGCACCTGTTTTCAACAGCTAACTCACCCGCTAACCATCCGAAACACACTAGAGGCCCTCAGGATTTGAACCAACCACATCAACACATCCCTTAACATCATCCAAACTTAACCAAACCTAAAAATCACCTGAAACAACACCAAAGCATCAAATCAACTCGAATTTAAGCTAAGAACTACAAACTCCTAAATTTCTACAGTTGACTCCGAAACCAATCAAACCTTGTCCGAATATCTTCAAATTTCACACAAGTCAAACATGACACCACGAATCCATTCCAACATCCGCAATTCCATTCTGACCCCGCTATCAAATTTCCCCACTGTCCGGAAATCACCAAACTACTAATTTTGTCAATTCAAACCTAACTCTACCCCGGGCTCTCAAATCACATCCCAAACCCAAACCAACCAATCAGATATCATACATTAAAACTGAACATCACCTAAAGAAGTAGATATGAGGAAAATGGGCTAAGACTCTCGGAGCGACCGGTCAGATCATTACAACATGTACGATAAACTTTGTAGCTTAAACATTTTAATTCATGCCAAGGAAGATCAATTTACATCGTCCTTCCAAACATAGGAAATTGTGATGACCCAAAAGGTCATCCTAAGTAATTCTAGCTAAATTTGTGTTCTAAGGCCCCGAAATCCTCCATTAATCTCACCTTGATATGCATGCACAACCCGGGCGTGTAGCCGGGAAGTCTTTATGTTGCAATTTGATGAAAATGGAATTTTATGATAATTAAATGAATAAAGTTGACTTTGGTCAACATTTTTGGCAAACGAACCTGGACCCGTGATTTGACGGTCTCGGAGGGTCCGTAGGAAAATATGGGACTTGGGCGTATGCCCGGAATCGAATTCCGAGGTCCCAAGCCCGAGAAATGATTTTTTAAAGAAAATCGTTTTCCGAAAATAATAAAGGATTTTGAAAATGAATAATTATGTGAAAGCTGTGTTACCGGGCCCGTATTATGGTTCTGAGTCCGGAACAGGTTTATTATTTGTTATGTGACTTATCTGTGAAGTTTGGTGTAAAACGGACTTGGAATGACGTGTTTCAGATCAAAATTGGAAAAGTTAAGCTTAATGAAGTTTTAAGAAAATTCTATGAGTTTTAAGGCTTAATTACTTGATTTTGATGATTTAAATTCCTGAATAAGTCTGTAGGATGTTTTGGGAGTCGTGTGTGTTTTTGGTTTGTAGACCCGAGGGCTCGGGTGAGTTTCGGGTAGCAAACGGGGTGTTAAAGAGTCAAAAATCTGGTGTTTTGGACTGGTTTCTGGTGTCTGGTGTTTTCTTCTCTGCGATCACAGCCCATGATCCGCGATCGCGGTCCTTTGACCCGCGATCGCATAGTCTGACGTCCTAGTGTTCCGTGATCGCAAACCTCTTCCTGCGATCGCATAGGGTCAGCTAAGCTCTATTCCGCGATCGCGACTCTTCTTCTGCGATCGTAGTGAGTTAGGACCAGACTCTCCGCGGTCGCAGCCCCTTTCTTGCGATCGCGATGAACAAAATCGCCCAATTAATTCCTTAAGTCAAAAACAGAATGCTATTACGAGATTTCATCATTCTTCACCTTTTTCCTTCTTCTCCAACCTCCATTGAAGGCCTCCTAGCCAATCCTTCCTCCATAGCTTCTTGGGTAAGTGATTTTAACTCCTATTTCTCCCACTTTTCTTCCATAATCACTAGAATCTAGGCCTAAATTCCTAAAATCAAAGTAGAAATTAGGGGTTTTGGGTAGAGTTAGGGCTTATGGGATTTTTGGTGATTCAACCTCAATTTGGGGTCGGATATTAAAACAAATCATATATTTGAACTCGTGGGGTTATGGGTGATCGGGTTTTGGTCCGAACCTCGAGTTTGGACAAGGCGGGCCCGGGGTCGAATTTTGGTATTTTTGGGAAGAATGTTAGAAATTGAATATCTAGGCTATAGGTTTTTGTTATTGAGTCTTTATTGATATTATTGAATTAATCATGTCTAGATATCGTTGTTTTGGAGTCGGATTATAAAGGAAAGACGGTCTTAGAGGGTTGATTGCTATACCTTGGACCGAGGTAAGTGTCTTGCCTAACTTTGGTGAGGGATTAGGTATTGTATGTTATGTGTTATGTGTCTATCATGTTCAATGTGTAGGTGAGGTGACGAGTTCCTATACATTGTGAGTCAAGCATGCCCATGAGTCTATTTTGATGAAAATTCAGTTATTTCTTCAATGTTCATCATATTATGTAATTGCCTCTACCTAAGAAGTTGATTGTGGTTGATGTACTGGTTGTAGAGATTATGAAATGTTGGTATATATATATATATATAATGAGTTTTTTGGTTATAGCTGAGACCCTTGCCGGGCAAATATGTTGATTTTAGTTGTTATTCCCCATGTCGGGTGGTTATGATTTGAAAGTTCGGTATTTGATTTCCTTGCCAAATTGTTATTTATTGTTGATATTACTTGGGTGAGGAAGAGAGTAAAGCACGAAGGGTGATGCTGTGCCATTCATTCATATCATTCATTATTTATTTATTGCAATGTGAGGAAGAGAGTAAAGCACGAAGGGTGATGCCGTGCCATGTTTATATTTATTGCAAGCACGAAGGTTAATTCCGTGCCATGATTACATTGATTACAACGTACATTGCATTAGTGAGGAAGAGAGTAAAAGCACGAAGGGTGATGTTGCGCCATTGTTATCATTCAGACATGTCATTCATACCTTATCAGTTTTTGGTTGACTGTTTCTCTTCTTACTTGGTGTTAATTAACTGTTCTATCTTATTGTTTTTCCCTTTATCTGCTCCCGTTCCCCCTATATGACTGTTATTATTCCTTGCTTTGGTATATGTATTTTGTGTTGTAGAATAGGACAGGTGAACGTTATTTGCTAAGCCTAGCCTCATCACTACTTCGGCCGAGGTTAGGCTCGGCACTTACTCAGTACATGGGGTCGGTTGTACTGATACTACATTGCACTTCTCTATGTTGTGCAGATTTCGCTTCCGGACCCCGTGGACCACTTTGAGGGAGTCACCTTCAGTCCACATCGAGTTTCAAGGTATACCACTGGCGTTCGTGGGCCCTGGAGTCTCTCCTGCTATTAGTATCCTATTGTCTCATTTCTCCTTCCGTTCTAAAGACAATATTGTATTTCCTTTCAGACTTGTATTTAGTATTCTTTTTATAACGACCCGGTCTGTCGTTACGTAAAAACCTGCATTTTAACTGTTGTTATTGACTTATTATAGATTGGCTATTCTGCTGTTAATGTGTTAGATTTGATAGGCTTGGAATCAGAATGGTTAAATGAGAACTCAGACACTTAGTCCTTAAGAATAGCCTTAAAATGGCAAAAAGTCAACTAAGAGTTGAGTTATTGGAAAACGACCTCGGAATGCGGATTTTATGGCTCGGATAGCTTCGTTAGGTGATTTGGGACTTAGGAGTGTATTCAGAATAATTTTGTGATGTCCGGTGTAGAATTAGACTTGAATTGGCGGAAGTTAGTTTTTGGCGATTCCGGACGGCAGTGGAAAATAGGCTATCGGGGTCGGAATGGAATTCCGACAGTTGGAACAAGTTTGTAATGTCATTTTGGACTTGTCTGCAAAATTTCAGGTCAATCGGAGTTGATTTGGATAGTTTCGGCATCATTGGTGAATTTTAGAAATATCAAAGTTCTTAGGCTTGAATCCGATGTAAATTTGGTGTTTTGATGTTAGTTTTGGTGTTTTGAGAGTGCAACTAAGTTTGAATGATGTTATGGGATATGTTGGTAAGTTTGGTTGGGGTCCCGAGGGGCTCGGGATTGATTTCGGGTGATTAACGGACTCATTTGGACTTAGAACAATTGCTGGTTTTCTGGTTTTTGTGCACAGTGATTTTGTTCACTGTGATCGCGGGTGAAGTAGTGCGATCGCAGAGAGTTAATTATGGACAGACTCAGATTTGTCTATGCGATCGCAAGAAGGGAGGTGCGATCACGGAGTAGAAGGGGCCTAATGCAGTGCGATCACGTAGAGTTAGCTAGGCGCGTGGGGAGCAGGGTCTGTTGTTCTTCGCGATCGCGTGAGCCGGGCTGCGATCGCGTAGGTTGAGGTTCTATTGAATCGCGATCGCGTGAGCTTTGTTGCGATCGCGGAGGTCTGGGGAATTTGTCAGTGCGACTGCAGGGCCAAAGATGCGATCGCGGAGAGTAAATCACTGGGCAGTTAAATAATAAACTCTCCGCGACTTAAACCCTCTTTTACACCATTGTTGAGCGGAGGAAAGCTTTTTGGACGAATTTTGAAGGAGAAAATCAGTGGGTATCACAGAGGTAAGTAATTTGATTATTAAAACTCGTTTATGGGTGATTAAAGACCATAATCTCAGCCTTTAATTCATGAAAAACAGTAGAAAAATAGGATTTTGGGGCATGAGATTATGTGCCCTTCAAGGGTCGATTTGAGGGGTCAAACAAACTCCGATTTTGGTGTTCTTTATATGTATGGAATCGTGAGAAGATGAAAAACACTTTTCTGTAAAAATTTCTGAGTTTCGGAACGCGGGCCCGGGGGTCGGGTTTTGACCGGTTTCGGATTTTTGAGTTAAATTCGATATTTTTCAATTGGAATTTATTCCTTAAGCATATGTTGATGATAAAAATCTGAACTTGGTAGATTTGGAGCCTTCGGAGGTTGATTCGCGAGGCAAGCGTGTTGCAGAATAATTTCGGGCTAGTTTTGAGGTAAGTAATGTCTTGAAATCCTGTCCTGAGGGTATGAAACCCCGGACTATGCACCCTTTCACGGGTTTTGAAATAAAAAGGTGGAAACTTTGGAAACATCTTTCCTATTTAGGCGACTATGTTTCTAAACCGACTTTTAAGCCTATGCTTAATTAATACTATTTTATTATGATATGATTTGGGCTGTAAGCCGTGTTTGGGGCCTAGTGCTGATCTGTT
>ML290886.1:0-11594 GCA_005239495.1 Nicotiana undulata | reverse complement strand
GGGGGGGGGGGGGGGGGGGGCTATTCTAGTGGCTATCTATCTTATCAACATAATGCCATTTAAAACCCTCATTTTTCATAGTCCAATGGAAGCTTTAAAAGGTAAAAATGAATATACTATTCCTCCAAAGGTGTTTGGTTGTGTTTGCTTTGTTCATACTAGGAATTCTAGGAAACTTGATCCCAGAACACAGAAGGGTTACAAATGTTCATCCTCCCTCTAGGAGATCTTTGTTAACTTAGTTGTTACCTTTCGAGAATTTGAGCCCTATTTCAGTATTACCTAATCATCTCTTCAGGGAAGAGCAGTTAGGAGGAAAAGGTGATTCTACCTAGTTCCATTACTAAACCTCTTGATGACAATGTCACAGGGCAAAGTGAAATTGGAGAAAGAATTCAGGAGCAGACTATTGAGCGTTTGGATAGGCCTGATTTGAAAACTTACTCAATGAGAAATAGAGCAGAAGAAACAATCATGCAATCTACCGAAGCTGAACCTTCTTCCACGGGTGAGTTCTCTACATTTCTTAATGAGTAAGATATGCCTATTGCTCACAAAAAAAGAGTCAGATCTTGCACCACCAAACACCCTTTATTTACTTTTGTCTCCTATAATTTTGTCTCCCTCCTATAGAGCCTTTGCCTTGTCTATTTCTTTTGTGTCTTTTCCTCAGAATTAGAAGGAAGCTTTTGCATATCCTAAATAGAAGCAAGCTATGATTGAAGAAATGAAGGTATTACAAAAAATGAGACTTGGGAACTTGTCACCTCACCACCAGACAAGAAGTTGGTTAGCTGCAAATGGGTCTCACTGTTAAGCACAAAGTTGATGGCTTGATCGAAAGATTCAAAGCTAGATTGGGGGAGAAGGAATTTACTCAAAATTATGAAGTGGATTATCAAGAGATATTTGCCCGCATAATGTGAAAGACAGCTTGCATATGAGGATAAGTCTGCTCTAGGGAAATGTTTACTTTTCTCCAAATATGATGACTTCCAAATAGAAGCCATTAGAGATGCGGATTGGGCTGGATCTCTAGATGACAGAAGATCTACATCCGGTTATTGTACGCTTGTAAGAGGAAACTTGGTTACTTAGAGAAACAAGAAGCAAAATGTAGTTGCTAAATCAAGAGGAATTGAGACTGACTGAAACAGGAAAACTTTCCTTGTACTATGACTATAAGTTTGCCATTTGTATAGCCAATAATCCAGTTCAACATGTGGAGATTGATCAACACTTCATCAAAGAATAAATTACAAATGGTGTCTTGAGTTTGTTTTATGTGCTATCAGAAACACAACTAGCTAATGTGTTTACCAAAGCTCTCAACGAGCGAACTTTCCATATGTTGAGTTGTAAGTTGGGCATGTGCGACATATTTGCACCAACTATAGGGGGAGTATTGATTAGCATGATTCAGGAGATCCAATTATATTAAGGAGATTGTTGATTAGCATAATTTTAGGAGATTTGATATAATTTGATTTGATTTGGCAGCTGGATTGGTTGTGTTGATTTATTTCATTTCCTTAATTAGTATTAGGAGCTTTGTATAAATTCTCTTGCTCATGAGATGCAAACAAACATAAAAATACAAGAAGCTTCGTCTATTGGAGGTGGAAATGAACATTGAACCTGTTAAATTATTAGTAAGTTTCATTGCTCCTTACAAGCTTTTTGGAAATTAGTCTCTTTTCCATAATTAATTTTTGGCTAGGTTCCTATATAGTTCTGTCAATAAATCCATTCTCTCTTATTCTCAGTGACATTTTTCTAATAATTTGTCGTTTCCTTTCCAATTGAGTTCTATTTTGAGCTCTCTTCATTTTAACAACTATACAATTTGCATTTTGTACTCTTGGTTCCAAGAATATGGCGTTTGGACATTGAATCCCTCAAACTTAGTTTCCGAAGGATTTCGGCGGGATGTTTCGTTTGAAGAATATGGTCTTTGGACAACGCCCTTCAAAGTTCTTTGCTAAGTTTCGGAATTGGAAAAGGCATATAAGCCCTCTTGAACTTGTCTTCCTATTTGCGATTACACACTTATTCTTTACGAGGTCCTATGACCCCCTTGGACTATTTTCAAGTGAAATTATTTACCCCTTGAATGTTGATGTGGTAGAGAATGAAATACACTCTTCATGAGAGAGTGAGAAGCAAATATATATACATATATCTTCACCTTACAGCCACCCCCACCTACACATCCCCACCATCTGCCATGGCTTTTGGATACCTATCATCGAATATAGCCCTACTAGCAATCGAAATTTGAAGAATAACCCAACTAGCAAAAGGAACAACCCAGCTAGAAACATTTCTTCCGCTACTAGGCCTTCGCTAAAATATTTTTCCGGCCACCAGTAAGCTCATTTTCTTCTTTTCTTGTTTTTTTCAACTTTCGTTCGGGTCTCAAAAATCCAGCTAACAACAATGAACGATTTAAGACGGTGTTTAACTGGAAGGCAAACTCCAGTGACCCTTTTTGCTCTCATTTCATCTTCTCTTTTGTCCCACAAAATCAAACCAAAACACTATTTTTCTTGGGATGTGTTTGGTATTATGGAATATGTTTTCCAAGAAACATATTTTGCTAGAAAATATTTTCCAGGAAAACAAGTGGCTTCCTTACTTATATCCTAGTGTTTGGTTAATCAGGAGAAAATATTGTCCCAAGAGCACCTTATATACTTTAGGCAAGTACTATAACCCCGGACTCACACCCTAGACCTCGACATATGGCCCCTCACCCCGACCTTTAACTCGATCCCAACCCCAAAAGTGAACCCCAACCCTAATCTCGAAACCAAAACCTAAACTTAATCCAAACTTGGACCCTGGCATTGAACCCCGATCGCGATCCTCGACCCCAACACCCGGTTTCGACCACGATCCATACTTTGACTCTAGATCCACACCCTTATCCCTATCCCTAACCGCGATCTCAATCCCTAACTCTGACCCGAATCTCGGCCTTGAACCTCGTTCCCTACTTCAATCCATAATCACGGTCACGGTCGTTGACCTTGATCCTAGACCCCAACTCAAACAGAACCTTGATTGTGGACCCCGACCCCGACCTCGATCTGAACCTTGATAGTGGATCTTGACCCCAACTTGGCCCCAACGTCGAACCTTAACCCTTACCATGGTCCCCAAATGCAACCCCATTCACGACCCCCCATCCTAGACCCGAACACCAACCTTGACACCCGACTTTGGTGGCTGACCCCAAACTTAACCATGTCTCTACACCCGATCCCTTACTTCGACACCGGGCCCCCAACCTTTGTGTTTCGGTTCACGAAGTTGTGACGGGCAGGGGAGGGGTGGCAGGAGTTGGTGGGTTAGGGGCAGAGGGAACGGGCGGGACGAGGCGAGGGAAGAGGGTCGAGGGTGTGTTGGAGGTGGTAAGGGGAGATTTGCTATTGAGAGGGAGGTGGGCCGGGGTATAGAGTTGGAGGGTTGTCGAGGTGGGGGTAGGCGAGGGGAGATCGAGTGCAATGTGATAAGTCAGGGTCTATGGGCCCGCGGTGGCAAGGGTGTGGGGGATGGCAGTAGGGTGAGAATGATGGAAAGAGAGTATTGAAAAATGTTTTATCTTCTTTTGGTATGGAAGTCATTTTCCTCTTGTTCATAAGAAAATATTTTTCATAACATTTAATCCAACCAACCTTGAAAAATATTTTCTGTAAAATACCAAACACATGTTTAATCAATTTCTTTTTTTAGTTTCTTTTGTTCCACTAATAGAGCCGTTAATGTACAAAAAAATATTATTTTCATGTCTTCTTTTCAATTGAAAAATACTTTCTTTGGTATTTCTTAAGAAGGTTTTGTTGATTAGACTCTAGAAGAAAGGAATGAAAAAGAAAAGAAATTGAAAAAGCAAACGAAAGAAAATAGAAGAAAAAAGGAGAGATAAGAGGAATAAGCCATGGCTTCTGGTTGTTGACGGTAGTAGCAGGTAAAAAGAACAGAATGAAAAAGTAAAAATGGAATTGAAAAGAATAAGGGGAAAAGAAGAAGAAAAATTAAAAAATAATTATGAAATAAACATGTGGGAGCGTGTGTATATCACCACTTAGTATAGTTTTGGTGGGACTTCTCAAGGGGGTCAATATTCCACTTCAAAATAGTCCAGAGAGGTTATAAGAACCTCTCAAAGAATAATTGTTTAACTGCAAATACCAGATGAGTTCATTTTTTTTTTTTTGCCTTTTCCCTTTTGGAATCTACAAGCTCTTATATTTAATACGAAGCCGTTCTCTATTGTAATAGAAGTACAAGTAGGGATCATGTTACAGTTGAGACATGCGCACCAATGGCCCAACAAAATTTGCACATTAGAACAAGTATAGAAACTAAGATTCTTTTTCTCTTATTTCGTGGGAGAGGCTTGAATACAATAAGGTAGGAAGGACTTATTGACAACGAAATCTTTTATTTGCAAGATACATAAGAGGAGAAATACTAGATAATTTCATATACCAAGATTTAAATTTAAATAAATGAAAATAAATCATCTAACTTGTTTCACTTTTCATTGATTTGAGCTTTAATTTTTCATGATTCATTCTAATTACATTGACTGTTCTGTCCCTTCCTAGCTTACAAACTCTTTCTTAAGTTGCACCAGGAAGTTGCGAAAAGAAATGCGCTATCAAGGACTTGTAATCTTCGAAAAATGAGTATTTGAGGATAAATGATTGACTTGTTTTTATGATATTCGGTTATTGACAAGGTGGGTTGCTCTGATGGTAAGCGCCCTCCACTTCCAACCAAGATGTTGTGAGTTCGAGTCACCCCAAGAGCAAGGTGGGGAGTTCTTGGAGGGAAGGATGCCGAGGGTCTATTGGAAACAACCTCTCTACCTTAGGGTAGGATTAAGGTCTGCGTCCACACTACCCTCCCAGATCCCACTTGTGGGATTATACTGGTTGTTGTTGTATGCAAACTAGAAAATTTAACTTTATCAAATGCAAAGTTTGCTTAGAGTGAGGCGATTAGACTGTGGGGCAATTGGAATGTCTTGAGGTCCTAAAGTTGGCAAAATATCATTCAATAGGACGACCTGATATTCAAAGATTGGAGGTTTTAACCAACTACAAAAGTATTGCAGATTGAAAGAGAACAGAAACAGGGTAAAATAACTATCTAACGGAAATCAAGAAATGCATGAAGAACACATGCAAAAAGCACATCTAGAATGGAAATAGAAGATAAGAAAAAGAAGAGCTAGGCTCTACATTAAAAAACCCAAAATATCTTATGCAACGCCACACGACAAAGTTGAAAAAGGTCATTCGAATACATTTTGTTTTGAGATGATTTATCTTTCTTCTATTTTTCGCCAAGTGTATATCGATAAACCGTGTATCCATCATTCGTAAAGAATAGAAAGTCTCACAAACAAAGGCTGGTTGGTACCTTAACTCGAAGAGTGGTTTTTTGTGCCAGTTGCCTTAGGCTAATTCCACAAAGGAATCACATTGAAGTGTTAGGGGCAACAAGTATTGGTCCAAGTTTCCATTTGGTAGGCGCCTTTTGGGTTAAAAATTCAAGGTGACAAAACAATGAGTCACAAAAGCCTTGAGGTGGTCCGGAGAGGTCCGGACAAAGCGAACAATACCTGTCATGTTGGGCTTTGGCCATGACAGAAAGAGGTTGCATCTATACCTATGATATGAAACTGAGAGCATATTGTATAGGCTTCATTACAGTGATATATAATGGGCTCCTTGTTAGTCATTGTCATGGCCTAAGTCCAACATGGCGGGTATTTTCCCTATTGGCCCGATTCCTCTGTGCCATCTTAAGGCTTTTGGGCTTCACATTTTATCTTTTCGGCCAAACCCCTTTAGGTCATCTCAAGGCTTTTGGCATTTGTCTTAGCGCAAGTCCATCATGACATCTATTAAGGAGCTTATAAAAGCGGAGATACTTGATTTTTACGGAAAATTATACACAGAACAGGAGAATTGGAGACCCTTTATAAACTTTGAAGGCATTGCAACCATTACAATAGAAGAGAAGAATGGTCTGGAAGCACCTTTTGATGAAGAGGAGGTACTAGCAGCTATACAATCAAGTGCACCAGACAAGGCACCAGGTCTAGATGGGTTTACTATGGCCTTTTACCAGCACTCGTGGGAATTCATCAAACACGACATCGTCGCAGCCATGAGTCACTACCATCAGCATTGTTGGATGGTCAAGTCATATAATGCTTCTTTCATCGCGTTAATCCCAAAGAAAAAAGGGGCTATGGAATTAAGGGACTATAGGCCAATTAGTCTCATCGGTAGTGTGTATAAGATCATAGCCAAGGTTCTTGCAGAAAGATTGAAAAGAGTGATGGGGAATCTGGTGTCAAACCAACAAAATGCATTCATTAAGGGGAGACAGACTACAGATGCCTCATTGATAGCAAATGAGGTTCTTGATTGGCAATTGAAGCAAGGGAATAGCGGTGATCACTAATTTCACCTGGTTAAGTGGTCTAAAGTTTTATTACCAAAGCATCAAGGTGGACTGGGCGTCAAGGATTTAGCTTTACAGAATAAATGCTTATTAATGAAGTGGCTATGGAGGTACACCCAAGAGAATAACTGCCTGTGGAAGGAAGTTGTCAATGCCAAACATGGTGTACAGAACCACCGGTGCACTAAACAATCAAGAGCTCCACATGGAGTTGGAGTTTGGAAGCATATCTCTAAACTTTGGGAGGAGTTCTCACAGAATATGCACTTTGTAGTTGGGAATGGACATCATATCAAGTTCGGGAAGGATAAGTGGCTGGGCAGCACAACTTTAATGAATGCCTATCCTGCACTGTATCAGATAGCCAGAGAGCCTGACTCAACAATATGCCACTACAGGGAAGACAACACTTGGAACATAATTTACAGAAGGAACCTACAAGATTGGAATTTGAGGAATTGATCAGACTACTGGCCACTTTAAATGGCTTTTCAAGCAACCAATTAGCACCAGACCAACTGAAGATACTCAGTGAAAGCAGCCTACAAGTTAGCTGGAATTCATAATGCAATCACTGACCAGTGGCCATGGAAGCTAATTTGGAAAGTCAAACTACCACCTAAAGTTATTTGCTTCAACTGGACTGCACTTAATGGAGCTTGCCTAACACAGAATAACTTGGCCAGAAGGAACTCTTCTCTGGCTAATAGATGCTTTATGTGCCAGAGGAATACAGAGACACACATTCACCTCTTTCTACATTGCACAGTCGCAGCAGGTCTTTGGAATATGTTTTTATCCCTTTTTGGACTTAGATGGGTCATGCCACAAAACTTCAAGGAAGCTTTTGAGAACTGGAGCCTTTGGAAAGTTGATAGCTCCATCGGGAAAATATGGAAGATATACCTGCATACTCTTGGACTATCTGGAAGGGAAGGAATAGAAGGTGTTTTGATGGGATATCAACTGCTGTCCAGTCTCTCAAAGCTTTTTGCCTAGTGTATTTATTTAGTTGGGCTTATCTAGCCCCTGTAGATTCTCCAGATAGCTATCTGAACTTTGTTAGCTCCCTAGTACTAAGCTGATATTTTTTTGCCCTTTTTGTATTAGAGCTAGCAACTTTCATTACTTTTGTAACTATTCTGCATCTTCTTGATGTCACCAATGAAACAAATTACTTCATTAAAAAGTCCATCATGAAAGCTATTTTTGCTTTGATACGATCCTTTGAGCTACCTCCAGGATTTAAGTGTCATAATTTTTATCTTCTTGCACCTTTAACCTGTATTGTGAAGAGCGTGTAGCGAGGAAAAGCGACAATCCCCTTTTCGCTTAAAGCGAGAAGCGAAGCGATCGCTTTTTTGAAGTGAAACAGAATTTTAAAAAAATTAAAATAAATACTGAAGGGAAAGGCAATAAGAACTAAGAATAAAGGATATAAAAATAAGAGGAAGGGCAGTATACCATTTCAGTAAAAAATGGGCAGCATTTCAAATGAAAAAGACAGTGCAAGAAAATGAAGAAGAAGAGGAGAAGAATGAGAAAGAAGAACGGAAGGGGAAAAAATATTTGCCAGCATTTCGCTGCTATTTGGACGCAAAGTTGAAAAGTGTAGAAAACTTGGAAACCCTAGTCGCCTCTTTCTTTCTCTGTTGCTGCTGGAGTGTTGGTCGATATGTGTTAATAAAATAACAGCTATTTTAATTAGGCAGCCCTTTAAAACAGAGAAGCGCTCGCTTCAGTTGGAAGCGACCGCTTTTTCATTCCTGCTACGCTTCAAATAGAAAAAGCGGTGATTGGGTTGCCTCGCTTCGCTTCTCGCTTTAAGCGAGGAAGCGACCGCTTTTCACTACTCTGTCTTTAACCCAAAAGTCGCCTCCAAGTGGAGACCCTGGCCGTTATTTATGGCTATTAACCTTTCCACTTATTCTGATGTGGGAATATCCCAAGGAAACTGTCACAGCGGCGCCTCTCCCTCGACCCTCGACCCTCGAGCTCAAAGTGTTAGCACCCCTTTGGCGGCAATACTTTCTAATCTCTACAGATGATGGATAAATTGTCCTTTGAGCATGAATATATAGACATACACTTTGTTAATGAAGATTTAGAACATCGACTGACCTTTTTCAACTACACCGTGTGACGTTGCAATCAATTGTTTTGGTGAGGGACGTAATATAGTGAGAATCAACTTGAACTCTTTAGAGCTTGACCCTTTTGTTTTGTCTTTGATTTTTGTTCTAGAGTTGCTTTTTGCAATGCATCTCTTGTTTCCTCTGTGGTATAATAAATTTGATCACCTTGTTTGCGTTCTCCGACATCGTATCTTGAAGGCTAGCTACATTAGCCCACTTAATTGGTACAACCGCAAGTTCATCGCATGATTTAAGAACAAGGTACTTATGTTTTTGAAATTGAAGATTTACAACCTTAGATCTTTCCTTTCAATCGATAATACTTCAAGCTAGTTACGAACCTCAGTTTATTTGCCTCACTCCAAACAAATCTTGTATTTGACAAAGTTAATTTTTTCAGTTTATTTATAAAAATGATCATCAAGGCTCTCAGTGGTCTACGAAATACATGTTCAGTGTATTCAATTTGTATCCATCAAATGGAGAGGCTTCATTTATTGTGTGAACAGAATACATTATAAATGTAATATATAGTGTGTATAAGTGCCTCATATCAGGTGATATAACAGAATAGATTCAAGCGTAAGACGGTATCTTTGCTCATACTTTCAATCTATTCTTCTGTTTATCTTCTCGCGTTCTAAATATCAGTTGGTCAGTTTATGTAAAATCCATTTCATATGCAAAAAGAAATTCTGGCCAACTCGAGAAGATTGTATGAAAAGAATAGAGTGATGTTGTATTCAGAGGCGGAGCCAGGATATGAAGTTATTGGCTTCGGGATTCTAACATTTTTGTGTTACTGGGTTCTAAAGTAAGAATTTGTATCTATTCAATAAATTTCTTAAGGCTAATATAGAGTTTGGATTAAAGCTCCTGGGTTAGATCGAACCCGTTGTCGAAGCTCTAGCTCCGCGCCGGTTGTATTGTGTTGGCTGGCAGATAACCAAGAACTGAATTAGCTTTCAGTTTGTTAGTTTGACAACTGTACCTAAAGTAGCTTACCAGTTAATCAAGAAGATTCTTGTGTAGCTAATATCAATGTCTCTATTTATTTAATTATGTACAACTTGTTATATTAGTTGATCTGTAGAATGATTAGTTCACTAATTTTGTGACATTGATATCTTGCAGCAGAAGGGGAGCCTTGGCGTGACTGGTAAAGTTGTTGCCATGTGACCAGGAAGTTATGGGTTAGAGCCGTGGAACCAACCTCTGGCAGAAATGCAGGGTAAGGCTGCGTGCAATAGACCCTTATGGTTCGGCCTTCCTCGGATCCCGCACATAGCGAGACCTTTGTGCACCGGGCTGCCCTTCGATATCTTGCAGTAGAATTTTTGGCTGTTCTAAAGTAATTAAAACGATCTTAAGCCTTCAACATGCTCAGAATATTAGAAAGAAGAATAGTAGAAGTTGAACTCCCACAACTTGAGCAGTGAAAAACTACAACTACCATTTATGTGATGATATGAAGAGGTGTAATTGAATATGCTAATTTACAGTGCTGTTTGTATATGATTACCATGATGTTACTTCGGCACAGGGGCGGAGGTAGAGTGCACGATGCGGGTTCGGTCAAATCCAATAGCTTTTGTTCAAACCATGTATATGTCTCAATAAATCCATTGAATATGTGTAACTTATTAATTTAGAAAGCAATAACTTAAAATGATTATAAATTTGAACTCATAAGGTTCAAATCCCGGCTCCGCCTATGCTTTGACACTTGTTTTGGTTGTTAGCTGGGTGGATCTAGCTTAAAAGTTATGAGTTTATATGAATCCAATAACTTTCGCTTAAACCTTGTATATGTATTACGAAATTCACTAAATATCTATAATTGTTTGACTATTGTTGGTTCCCCAAGTATATGCAAGTATACTTGGCCGTTAAATAATAAAGTGACTCGGATGTCGAACCCATAGAGATTTTGATCAACTAAAATTAGTTAATTGTCCAAGATATTTAAGAGCGATGTTTTTCTATTAATCTACTATTGTGAAAATTAAACAAGTAACAACTAATTTATTAAGAATGCAAATGTGTATGATGAGATTTTACTTTAGAGGAGATTAAAAATTTCAGGGTTGTGGTTGGTCTATCAATCCTATTAAGTTCAATGATCACACCCGTTAATTCAGATTATCTATGGTTGTTAATTAACCGGTTGATACCAAGCTGTCACGACCCATAACCGGTTCAGGTCATGATGGCACCTAACGGCGAGGTTAGGCAAGCCACCATACAACTATAACACTAAAAGTACGGAATATAATCAACGGTATGGGGTAAGGCCGTAGAAACAAGTTGAACCACAGCTAGGCCAAATATATACAACCCCGAAACCCAACATAACTACAACAAGTGTGTGCCAGGACTAGTGTCACAGTGTCAACGGGCGGCTACATAGATACAGCAACTGAAATATATATACAAAAATACAAGCCGCAGTCTGAAACAAAAGACTGAGCAAAATGAAACTAGAAGGCTCCAGAGGTGCTGTCAGGATGACGCCAAGAAGACAGCTCACCGTATGGGGCGACACCGCGATCAATACCTATCAGCGGACGGACTTCAACACCTGCACAATCAAGTGCATAAAAGGAAAGAAAGTGCAGCATGAGTACATATAATCAAATATGTACCCAGTGAGTATCCCGTCTAAACTCGTAAAGAGTAGTGACGAGAGGTAGAATACATACTCACTAAGGTCCAGTACATAAATAAATAAATAAGGTACATGCTGAGCAATAAATCATGTGAGAAAATACATCAAGTAAGGACATGTAATCAACAAACATGTAACTGATCTTAAACATAACCTTTCTTTGTAAACTGATCATATGTATCACTTGTTTTCTTTCATTAACTGAAATGTCTTATCTTTATTCTCAGTTGTTCATTTTTCAGTACTCAGTATTGTTTCTCAACTCACCCTCGTACGATCCTAACTCAATGCAAATGCTGATG
>MDKH01104882.1:0-10640 GCA_005239495.1 Nicotiana undulata | reverse complement strand
AGAGTAAAAGCACGAAGGGTGATGCCGTGCCATTGTTTACTTTTCCGCTATTTATCGCGTTTCATTGTCGATTTTATTGGGTTGTTTTCTCTGGATTATTCCTATTTGTCGATGTGACTGTTTTATTCCACTTGTTCCCCTTTTACTGTCCCCGTATCCCCTACTTGCTGGTTTATCTCATGCTTTGTATTATATCCTGTTACCTGCTGTAGAATAGGACAGGTTATCGTTAACGTCAAGTCTAGCCTCGTCACTACTTCGGCCGAGGTTAGGCTTGGCACTTACTCAGTACATGGGGTCGGTTGTACTGATACTACACTGCACTTCCTTGTGTTGTGCAGACCCTGCTACCGGACCCCGTGGAGCGTTCTGAGGGAGACACCTTCAGTCCACGACAGAGCTTCGAGGTATACACCGGCGTCCGTGGATCCCGAGGCTTCTCCCTTTTACCGTTTCATTGTCTATCTTCTTATTTCCAAGACAATGTTGTATTTTCATTTTCAGACTTGTATTTAGTATTCCAGTAGTTAGTCCGTGGGATTGTGATACCCCGGTTTTGGGATTGTTCGTTGTAGATGTCTTATCAGTTCATTTTGAGTTTTTCTAAGATATTGTAATTATTTCTCTGCTGTGAAACAATTGAAGGGATTCGGAAGGCTCAGTAAAGTTTTGAGAATTACTAATGTGGGAAGTTTTTATGTTAATTCATGTTTGTCATGTCTTTATTCTCCGCATTCTTAAAGTTTCGTTAATTTTATTAAGCAATGTTTTCAGGATTTTGTCGAAAGTGACGAACCTTCGTTTCGTTCAGTATTAAACGATCTTAAATTATTATTGCAAGTTATACGTTGGCTGGACTAGCGGGTTCAACGTTAGGCGCAGTCACGGCCCAAAGGGTGGGAATTTGGGTCGTGACAGATATATGGTTGGCGGAGCATGGGAAGGCATATAATGAGCTAGGAGAAAAGGGAAAAAGATTTGAGATTTTTAAAGATAATTTGAGGTTCATCAATGAGCATAATAACTCCAAGAATCGCACCTACGAGCTAGGATTGAACCGGTTTGCTGATCTCACTAACGAGGAATACAGGGCCATGTTTTTAGGTACAAGGAGTGATGCTAGACGCCGCATTGTCAAGTCCAAGAATGCTAGCCATCGTTATGTTTTTCGGGCTAACGAGCATCTACCAGAATCTGTTGATTGTAGGAAGAAAGGCGCAGTTGCTTCTATTAAGGACCAAGGAAGTTATGGTACCTCTTCTTCTCATTTTTCTTGGAATGAGTATACTACTTTTTATTATTCCAGTCAATATTCTTACTTGCTACAAGTGATGTTAACTTTTGATTAAGTAGATGTGCATTTGTAAGCATTCAATTAGCTTGCTTTCCCAACATCAGTAGTTGTTGCTCTTGTTAAGGACCACGGAAGTTGTGGTACCTCGTGTTTCATTTTCTTTAAATTAACATCCACTATTAGAAATAAGTGATAGATGCATCATAGATTATTGTTGAAGACATAATTAAATATATAAAATTATGCGCTCACAAAAACTTAAACTTTTAGTTGAAATGATCATATACACTTCAACATGGTATCAGAGCAAATAGAGATAGTATCGCCTCTTACTATGAAAAAGAATCAAGCCCTCATGTAATAAAATTATGTTGAAAATATTACTAAGCACATAAAAATGTGATATATCTCTCTAACAACTTAGCATACCTTTGAAAGAAGTGGCTTGACTGTGGATTATATTGTATTTACAGGGAGCTGCTGGGCTTTCTCAACAGTGGCTGCAGTAGAAGGCATAAACCAGATAGTAACAGGAGAAATGATCACTTTATCGGAGCAAGAATTAGTAGATTGTGACAGGATATACAATGAAGGTTGTGATGGTGGGCTAATGGACTATGCCTTTGAATTTATCATTTCCAATGGTGGTATTGACACCGAAACTCACTATCCCTACAAGGGCATCGACTACACTTGTGATCTTGTTCGGGTACGTTAATTCCTTCGGCCGCTCCTTTTAAGTATAAAGATTTTTTACGTTATCAGTATAGTTTAATATGTGATAATAACAAGTTAGTGACCATTTTTATTAGGTCTCCAAGATATAATTTAAATATTGCATACAAACTTAAACTCTTTTTTTATTTTGAAATGTCACAGAAGAATGCAAAGGTTGTTAGCATAGATGGTTATGAAGATGTGCCTGCAAATGAAGAAGCACTTCCGAAGGCCGTAGCACATCAACCTGTTAGCGTAGCCATTGAAGCCTCCGGCAGAGCTTTTCAGCTTTACTCCTCGGTAATTCATGACTTTATAAGTCGGTGCACCATTTTCTTTTTTATAATAAGTTCTCAATTGCCCTCATACAACAGTAAAGTCACCGTGAGGATAGAATTTATTGTTATAAAATATAAATTATACTAGGTAAATCTTATAATTCATTTACTATTATATTAGATAAAGTTCTGTTAGTTTATTATTTCTTATAGTATGTAAAATTTCCCACTTGTGGGATTATACTGGGTGATTGTTGTTGTATGCAAAGTTTGTATTTTATTGTTATAGTGTGTAAAGTTTTGTAACTTTGATATAACAATAAATAATTTTTTAATTTGGTTATTATAGTACATAAAGTTTAATGATCATAGGTGAAACTAACTCAACTTTTCTTGTAATTACGGAAACAAAAAAGAAAAGAATATAAAAAACGAACCATGAGAACAATTTTTAAAGATACTATATATTTATGATAGGTTTGCAACTGCCATCACAAAATAGTAAATACTTCGATTTAGAGGTGTATATAGACCGGGTTGGTTCGGATTTTACTAAAACAAAACCAAACCAACTATATCGGTTTGGATTGGTTCGGTTTTGTAGGGTTTTTCGGGTTTCGAGTTTTTTGTTACATGAATATTATTTCAATCTTACTTACTTTATTAAAATTGTAGATAAAGTCTTGATGAGTGAATATATGTTTGCTACAAACTAAAAAAGAATACTCCCTCCGTTCCAATTTATGTGAACATGTTTGACTAGGCACGGAGTTGAAGAAAAAAATGAAGACTTTTAAAATTTGTGGTCATAAACAAGTCAAAAAGGGCTCAGAGTATTTGTGTAGTTATAACAACTTCTCACTAAGGGCATAATTGTAAGTTTAAGCTAAATTATTACCAAATTTGGGACATGGTCATTTTTTTTGGAATGGACCAAAAAGAAAATAGGTTCACATAAATTGGAATAGAGGGAGTAACAAACATATTTATTAAAGTACTCTTGTGGGAGAATTTTTTTAGTAACGCATGATAGTTTATTTTCTTAGTCGTCTAACAATAAATATGAAACAAAGAGATGATTGGCGTATATCATTAACACTTAATAAGAAAGTGATACAACCAACTATTTAAAGTAAATAAAAATGAACGCACTTCGTAATTCTATCAAATTATTAAATCTCATGAGACGATCCTAAATATTTCTAGACATTTTAAAACAAAATTCTAGATAAAGTCTTAAAGTATATATAAAATAATTATATATTTATATGTCGGTTTGGTTTGGTTTTTTTTTTTTACTCAATACCAAACCAAATCAAACCAAACCTAGTCGGTTTTTTTAATCGTTTTGGTTTGACTTTTCGATTTGATGCGTTTTTCGATTCGGTTTGAACACCCCTACGTCGATTCATCATATTTACTGACTTAAAATCTTGAAATAAATTTTGAACATCAGGGCATATTTAGCGGGAAATGCGGAACAGAATTGGACCATGGTGTGGTGGTAGTTGGCTATGGCAGGGAAAAAGGAGTAGACTATTGGATTGTGAGGAACTCATGGGGCTCCAATTGGGGAGAAGATGGCTGCATCAAAATGGAGCGTAATGTGAAAGACACAAATTCTGGCAAGTGTGGAATTGCTATGGAGGCTTCTTATCCCATTAAGAATGCCAAAAATAAAAATATTGCTGGAGAAGAGGATATTATAAGCAGTGTCTGAAGAAAAAACAGCTGCTACATAGTGGATGCATTGGGTTGTGTCTATTTTGTGAACTTTTTAAAATTTATTAACTAATGTAGATAATTTATTCCTTAACTCACGTGAGCATTGTACTCCATGATCATTGTTTGGGCATTTCTTGTAATGCGTTTGTGTTGTGAGTTGAGATTAATCATCATTAATTTATGAGCAAAATTCATTTATAGCCCATCGGCCCAAATATTATATGAAATTTTTATCCCCTATAGCAAATATTGATACCTTATTTACTTTAAATAAATACCATTTAAAAAAATTATATTTCATAGCTATCTTTTGATTTTTATAGCCAAATATCTATTTATGGTCACCTTCTACCTTTAAGCCATAAAATACGCTTTGTATTATTTCTCTCTCTCATTCTTTTAGATTTTTCTCCACCCTCTCTCTCAACGCCAGTTTTCTCCATAAATACAAACTCATGGATTCTCTTTCATCAGTTCCTCCGTCGATGGTAGTTCCTTGTGTTGAATTTGGCGAATTTGAGGACATCAAACTCTTTTGAGGGTTTTCCCTAATTCATCAATTCAAAGATAATATATCATCTTCAGGTAGCTGCACCATTGCCAACAAAGGACGAAGACGCCTTCTTCACATTCTTTTTCACCGGGTAACTGACTCGAAAACGCTTCGAATTTTCAATTCCACAACCAAAACAGAGCGTTGAAGTTGGTGAAGTAGGCAGCTTTTCATGATCATCACTACTACAAAAAAGGTCTTTGGCGGCAATAAATAACAGCATTGGCGGCAATAACAATAGCCATTATATAATTTTACCGGCAATTGGTGTTTAGCCGCTGAAGCCAGGTCGGTAAAGCCTTTAGCGGCATTTCTCACAAAAGCTGGTAAAGGGTATGACTTATTGCCGCTAAAACGCATTTGCTTTAACGGCAAATATTTGCGGCAATTATGATAGTTGCTAAACACACTCTAAAAATGGCTAATAATGCTCCTTTAACGTCCATTTTTTATAGCCGCTAAAGTTAAATCAATTGTCGCTAAAAGTCCATAGCTTTAGCGGTAGTTGTTTTGTGGCAATTAGATAAGCAACAATATCTCTTCTAAAAACATATTATTATGCCCTTTTAGCGTCCATTTTAATGGCTAGTAAATTCAACTAAATTACCACAAAAGTCATCTTTATAGCTATTTAATGGGTACAATATTCCTGTATAAACGTCTTAATTTATCATTTTATCATCCATTTTATAGTCGGTACCACAAGCTATAACGGTAAGTTTAGCCACCATTAATAATAGATACTACATTTGATAAAAAATAATGCAAATAATAAAACATATCAATATTAATTTATCAAACCATAATATATCTCGTTAAATCTTAACAAACAAAAGGAAGTACTTCCAAAATATTAATATCACATTAACTTAAAAAAAAACTTAAATTGTTTGAACTAAATAGCTAATGTCATTATATAACTATCTTAACAAATAACAATCTTCAAATAATTTCTACAACTCTTTGTCATATTGAAATCTTCCACCCGCTAAATTATCGAACATCAAACTCTATGACCTGAAATTATAAAATAATTATGTCAATAGATGAAATACAATAATCCTCAATTCCGGGCTAGTTGAAGCTTGCATGAAATTATTACAGATAAGTCAATTCTTCCATATAGTAAAAGAGAACACACAATGCTCATGCAATGTTAGGAAGAGAAACTGTGATAATAGTGAACTGACCGAAACCGTGTCAGGAACAACTACATCATACTGCAGAGGACAACCAAAATTAAAGAAAAATCAACATCTTTTGTTCATATAAAAGCACTAAGCAAACACTATCCATCTTAAATT
The DNA here is from genome assembly GCA_005239495.1 of Nicotiana undulata. NCBI lineage: Eukaryota > Viridiplantae > Streptophyta > Magnoliopsida > Solanales > Solanaceae > Nicotiana > Nicotiana undulata. The sequence continues at coordinate 4,769 of MDKH01104882.1, read as the reverse complement.
TAACTATAATTAGACCCTATAAAGTCCTACATTGTAATTCACAAACTAGAGTATCCAAGAATAATCTCAGAATTCAAAAGGCAAATACATATAAGTTCATTACCATTATCAGCTATGACCAAACCACAAACTTTCACTAAAAAACAGACACAACAACTACCACTAACAATCTATAGCAAGACGCGACATCATAGATGGCTACATATTTAGATAAAACTAGCTTCCTGCTGGTGGATAAAATAAGTAAATGGAAGGTTCAACAGACCGTTAACTTGTGGAATTGCTACATATATACCATATAGTACCTTAATAATGTTAACATTATTTATTACCCACGCCTTAAAACTAGAAGTTCACTGATGTTCTGAACAGATGGGTGGGGCTGTGCATAATTCGGTTACCATATCGAAATCGAAATTTTTGGTATTTGGTAATTGGTATTTTGGTATTTGGTTTAAATTTTAAAAATATTTGGTATTAGGTATGGTATTTGGTATTTGAAAAAAAAATATCGAAATACCGAATACCGTACCGAAATACATACTAAATTACATAATATACATATTATATATAGCATAAATATAAAAGTTATAAAATTTTACTTCCTTTTATTCTTAGTTTTTTTTCTTAATTTTTCCCACCTTTTATTTTCACTATACGTACCTTTTTCCCCATTTTTTTGGTTACCTGCTTACACCCAGTTGTTTCCTCCTTTTAGTTTTAGTTTTAGAATCCACCATTTTCAAACCTTACATCAATTTAGATAGACCATAGACAAACCTTGTTTCTAGTGTTGTTGCATTCAAAAGATTGATTTTATTATCTAGTTATAATTTAATTTTGCCGGCTAGTTAAGATATTTTTCTCCTCTAAATATTACGTTCAAAAAGTTGCTTTAGAGCCGAACAAACCAAAGTTACCATACCGAATAAACCGAAAGGCGAAAAACCGAAACCGAAAGGCGAAAACCGAACCATACCGAATTTAATTAGGTACAGTATTGATATAGCATTTTAGAAACCGAATACCAAAAATACCGTACCGAATTATCTAAATACGGTACCGTACCGACCGATGAACACTCCTAAGATGGGTTAACTTACGCAACATGCCTAGTAACTTCTGAATTAGTATTTAGCGGTATGAGTAATGCCAAAGCAGATTGTCGAACACTAGACTTTACTTCTCTTTTCTATTTTTACACCATGTTGGGAATTGAAGGGTGTACAATTTGCTCAAACTCGGCAATTGTGCAGAATCAGTTTTGGGGACTATCTTTAAAGAACTACAAATGATCATTTTGTGAGCAAATAACCTCGAACTTTAGGTAATTCCATTCATCTATGCTTAAGACGATACCGTTGTTGTCACAACCACAACATGATACTAGAATTCCTTACTTTCTTCTACTCTGTATTTAATTTGAATAAAGCAGGCAGACACATTGCAACAATTTGCAACCATGCAAACTTCAACCACTCTAAATATCTTTTAGCTACCATTCACTCCTTTAGGTTCATTATATTGTTATCCATCTTCCTACAACAATATAACATGTTTTAATTGAGAGATAGTCCTAATATAGAAACCTAGCTTGTATACTTCCACATTGCATAGCCACTTAAAAGATAATCCTACTTTCATGTGACACTAGAAAATGACTGAAGTTAACGTATATTTCACAGTGCACAATATCACACAATATCACAGATAAAAATTCATTTTGAAGGCATTGCTTGTAGACGACACACAGGAAACTTTTTGACAAACAAGACTAACTCCAAAAATAAAAAATTATCACAGGAATGAGCAACCCTCCCCCCTTCCCCTCGGGCCCCTCTTCCCAAGTAAACAATGTTGACCAAAGCCAATCAGATGATAAGTACAATGCAGGGTACAATTTATTTTTCAATAAAGACATCATGATAAGGTAAAATTTTGAGAGTTAAATATTTGTACCTTCTCAAGTGGATCTTGCCGCAAGTAGCACATGTTTCATGTGTTCCAGAAAACATTTTGGCAACTTTCCTAGGAAAACAATTCTTAGATCAACGAATCAAATATGTCAGTGATCTTCATGAATTCACTAAGTCTATAATGCTTGACTTGGACAAACATACAGAAAGGCACCTTATACACCTCAGTAAAGACTGATAAAACACACATAACCCAACGTTCAAATACACCGATAAAGAAGAAAGATGCACAAATATGTGTATACAAGTTTCTCCAACAACTATCTTTCCATTTCTAGTTTCTCCAACAATTATCAGTGTCATTGTTTGGCACCTCCTCCACTAGTCTCCTTTCAACTGCATCAATTGGAAAACTAACTTTGACTATTATAAATAAAAAATGTTGGGAAATGAATTGAAAATGATTCGTAGTACTTAATAATAAGTAAAATAGGTATGAAATGGTAGATTATCCCTTCGTTTTTCAAACTGGACAAACAAAAATAGACATCTATTTTTAGTATCGTGGACAAGTAAAAATGAACGGAGAGAGTAACTCGTATACGGCTAAAACTTACCAAACCGAGATAATGAATATTTGGCTCACAAACAGCAATGAATTTCCCGAGTAGCGCAACACATTGAGACATCATCTCTTTTTCAGCATCAAGATGTATGACCTGCAACAAATCAATTAGAAATCAAACTTAGTAAGTATTTCAAGAAAGCAACAACAACAATATCAATAACAACCCAGTGGGGGTCTGGGGAGACTTGAAGATTCTGTTACTTTTTTTAAAAGTATATTTCAATGTATCTCGCTGTATTTCCATGTATTTCATGGTATTCATTGTCTTTTTTTTATTGTATTTCATTGTATCTTGTTGTATTCCATGTATTTCATTATATTCACTGTCTCGCTATATTCCATGAATTTATTTATATAATTTATGTATTCAGATGTATATATGTATTCAAAATGTATCTGCGATATGTATTCATATATTTTTGCAATATAGATGACATGCTATACTTCATGTATTCAATATATTTTTATGTATTTAACTATATTCAATGTAATTATATAATTTCTCTGAAGATTGCAATATTTTTGGGGTGTTTTCGGTTGAGAATCTTTTTTATAACCGGAAATACAAAATTTGTGTGTTATAATTGAGTTTGTTGAGTTATATTAGGAGTCTATTATGTTAATTAATTACTTTCCGTTTAAAAACAGTTGTAATCCCATGTTTCACGCCGTGAATACAGTCGAATACAATAATCTGTCTAGCTGTAATCCCCCTGTTTCACGCCGTGAATACACTTGAAGACAAAAATCTGCCTAGCTGTAATTCCTTGTTTCACGCCTAGAAATGCTACTGTATTCATGAATACAATACTTTAAATACACCGAATACATTCTAAAAAACTTGAAAACATAGCTATAGAAAATAATATAGTAAATGATAGCAACAACTAGCTAATAACCACTAAACAATAATGATTTGTAAAAATTTCCCCCCATATATCATTCCGTAGCCTAAAAATTGCAATATACATTTTATAGCCCAAAAGTAATTTTAGTGGCTAGCCCAAAAGTACTCAAGTAAGAGGCTCAGATCTGCAAAGACAGATTCGGAAATAGAGGCGACCACGCCATGGCTGCAAAGACAGACCTCACCGGCGATCGTCGTAGTTGCTCCGCCGCTTCAATCACCGCCATCATCTACTGTTTCAACCCATCAATTATTGTTTCCAAATTTCGAAGCTTTCCCATCAACAATTAATCCACCTCTTTTCATCTCTGATTTTAGCTTCTTCAATTTTCCCCTTGCTCTGGTGTTAATTCTTGGCCTATTGAGTCAGTGTTACTGCTTTCAATGGATGCAGAGACATAACTTTAGGATCTGATTATTGGTTAAATCTGTGATTTTTTGAGAATTAAAGAATGGGAAAAGGGGAAGGTAGAGAACTGAAAATGCGTGAGTTTGTGAAAGAGAAAAGTGGTGTTTGTTGTAAATCGTTGAAATTGGCCAAAAAGCATTGCTACCAAATGGAAAAGAAGACTAGGAAGAAAGGAAGCTTGAACTAGCCATGTGTATACAGCATGTGTGAAAGATCTGTAACTATGCCGGGAACAATGTGGCAAGTATTAAGCGGGGTGTCAATTCATTTTAATTATTTAGTCGTTATATATATAGACTATCACTACACAAAAAATATACTTAATAGACTGTCACTGCACAAAATATATACTAAATAGATTGTCACTTGTTCACTCCCAATTATGCTTTGTAAAAAGAACTAAGCGGGCGCTGCAAATATAATCCGGTTCAAGTATGGAGTCGAATCCACAAGGAACTAACCTATTTACTACAACTTTTAATAACGCTAATAATAAGCTTAGACAATTTCCGGATGCAAGATTTTTAATGGATAATGAGTAAAATTTATTTAACTAAGGAAAAATGGAAATGAAACTAGCAATAATCAAGAGTAAATTTGAATTCAATGGTAAAAGGATCTAGGCTAGGGCTGTTGATTTTCCCAATTGTCGGATTAATTCCTGACGCGTTAGCTATAATCTCGCCGTAACAATCTATAAGGATGATGAGTTCTGGGCTACCATAATTATCTCTCGATCCATTACGATAATTTACTAGAAGCATTCTCTCGAACTACTCTAGTTAACAAATTATACAACTTGTGAGAAAACACAGGAGAAAAATAATATTCTTGTTCTTTTTAATGATGAGCCCTATATATACAGATATTACATGTCCTACTCCTAGTACACATAAGATTAGGGTTAGT
>ML290883.1:0-51768 GCA_005239495.1 Nicotiana undulata | reverse complement strand
CTCCCAAGCCAATCCTCGAAGCATCACAATAGACTGTATAGGACCCCGAACCGGTAGGTAGTACTAACACTGGAGCTGTAGTCAGGGCTGTCTTGAGCTTTTGAAATCTCTCCTCACACTCCTCAGTCCAAATAAAAGGTGCGCCCTTCTAGGTCAATCTGGTCATGGGTGCTAAAATAGATGAAAATCCCTCCACGAAATGGCGATAATACCCGGCCAAACCAAGGAAACTACGGATCTCAGTAGTTGAAGACGGTCTGGGCCAACTCTGCACTGCCTCCACCTTCTTCGGATCTACCTTGATCCCGTCCGAAGATACTATATGGACTAAGAATGCCACAGAATCAAGCCAAAATTCACACTTAGAGAATTTGGCATACAACTTCTTCTCTCTCAAGGTCTGAAGCACGGTCCTCAAGTGTTGCTCGTGGTCCTTCTGGGACCGAGAATATACCAGAATGTCATCAATGAATACGATGACGAAATTATCAAGATAAGGCCGAAATACGCTGTGCATCAAGTGCATGAAAGTTGTTGGGGCATTGGTCAGACCGAATGACATAACAAGGAACTCGTAGTTACCATATCTAGTCCTGAACGTCTTCGGGATATCTGACTCCCGAATCTTCAATTGATGATAGCCCAAACAAAGATCAATCTTGGAGAAAACCTTGTCACCCTGTAGCTGGTCAAACAAATCATCAATGCGGGGCAAAGGGTACTTATTCTTCACTGTCACCTTATTCAACTGCCTGTAGCCAATGCACATACGCATCGATCCATCCTTCTTTTTCACAAACAACACAGGAGCACCCCAAGGCGATACACTAGGCCTGATGAACCCCTTATCGAGCTTCAACTCCTTCAACTCAGGAGGATCCATGTGATAGGGAGGAATGGTCATCGGCTGAGTGTCTGGCAACAAGTCAATGTTGAAGTCAATATCTCTGTCGGGCGGCATACCCGGAAGGTCAGCTGGAAAAACATCGGGATAATCCCTCACAACCGGGACCGAATCAACTGTAGGGGTCTCAGCACTAACATCCCTCACATAGGCCAAATAAGCGTCGCACCCCTTTGCCACCATCCGTTGAGCCTTAAGAAAAGAAATGACCCGACGAGGAGTATGCTCTAGTGAACCCCTCCACTCTAACCTCTGTAATCATGGCATAGCCAGCATCACGGTCTTGGCGTGACAATCAAGAATAGCATAGTGCGGAGATAACAAATCCATACCCAGAATAACGTCGAAATCTACCATGCTAAGTAATAATAAATCAGCTTTGGTCTCAAAACCGCCGATAGAAATCAAACACGACCGATATATGCGGTCCACAACAAGAGAATATCCCACAGGAGTAGAAACATATACGGGGAAACTCAAAGAATCCCGAGATATCCCCAAATGTGGAGCAAAATATGAAGACACGTATGAGTAGGTAGAACCTGGATCAAATAGTACTGATGCGTCCCTATGACAAACGGGAACAATACCTGTGATAACCGAATCTGAAGCAATGGCCTCGGATCGAGCTGAAAGGGCATAGTATCTGGCCTGACCTCGCCCTCTATGACGACCTCGTCCTCCCCGACCTCCACCTCGAGCTTCTTGAGATGGTGGGTAGCAGCTGAGGCTGGAAGTATCGTTGGGGGACCTGGTGGCAGACGTGGAACCTGATAAGTCTATGGTGGTGCACCCCTCCTAACTCTAGGGAAATCCTTGATCACATGACGAAGGTCACCATATCCAAAATAATCCCTCTGAGGGCGTGACTGCTGCTGCTGACTCTGAACTGGCCTGCTGGACTGGCCGGTGATAGCACCTCGAGCAGGAGGCATCTGAGATACTGGTGGTGCATAATAAGGCTCCCGAGGTCTAGGAGGTGCTGGAATACCATTGGTTGCTGGAAGAGCTGAATGTACCGGGCGACTCATAAAACCCCTACCATAGCGTGCTGCTGGTGCACGAACTCCTGAGAAGTGACCCGTCTCTCGAGACCTCTTGGCCTCTCTCTCCTCTCTGTCCCAGGTCAACATACTCTCAATCCTCCTAGCAATGCTCACGGCCTGCTGGTAAGTGATATTAGTCTCCAACTCCCTGGCCATACTGGTACGAATGCTAGGATGGAGTCCCTCAATAAAACGGCAAACTCTCTCTCTGACGGTAGATACCAAAGCTGATGCATGTCGTGCCAAGTCACTAAACCGGACTGCATACTCTGACACGGTCATAGTACCATGGCGTAGCTTCTCAAATTCCACACGCCAAACATCCTTGAGACTCTGAGGGACAAACTCAAGCAAAAACATATCTGAAAACTGAGCCCAAGTGAGTGAGGCTGCCTCGTACGGACTGCTAAGCTCAAAAGCACGCCACTACTGATAGGTTGCTCCTCTCAACTGAAAAGTAGTGAAAGAGACCCCACTCGTCTCCACAATACCCATGGTACGAAGGATGCGATGAAACTCCTCAAGAAAACCCAGAGCGTCATCTGAAGCTAATCCGCTAAACTCAGGTGGATGGTACTTCTTGTACCTCTCAAGACGGACCTGCTAAGACTCAGATGCAGCTGCTCTGGCCTCAGGCTGAACTGGAGCTGCTGGAGGCATAGGAATATACTCTGGGACCTGCCCCATGTGACCCCTATGCTCAGGAGTACGGGCTGCGGGAGTCTGTGTCCCTCCCCCATCATGTGATGTAGCTGGGGCTATCAGGAGTAGTCCCGCCTGAGATAGAGTACTGAAAGCACTCATAAACTGGGCCAAAGTCTCCTGGAGAGCTGGAGTGATAGTAGGGACCTCCGGTGCCCCTCCATCTGCAGTTGCTGGGGGATCCTCTGCCACTTCTCAAGCCGATGCTCGGGCTGCACCGCGTGCTCGTCCCCTGCCCCAACCCCTGCCTCTAGTGGCTCTGGTTGGGGGCTCGGGTGCCTGATCGTCGGTACGTTCGGTGCGAGTGCGAACCATCTGTAAGCAAGAATAGAATAGAGTTTAAGAATTTTGGGTAGTAGTAATCAGCACGAGAAGGGATTCCAAGAAGTATGATCTTTCTTAACAGTTACATAGCCTCTCGAAGATAAGTACGGACGTCTCCACCGACCTGCGAGACTCTAATAAACCGGCTTGTGATGTTGTGACTCTTATGAACCTAGACGCACTGATACCANGCTTGGCATTACAGTTTACTACACCCAAGACCCGGAATATCATCAATACATCACAAGCTGACTCTACGCTTCAATATGTACAACTGGAAAGAAACAACTGTATAGTATTCTCTACAAGTGCTAACTACACTAAGATAGGAAGGGGACTCGGAGATCTGCGGACGTTGCAGATTATACCTCAAGTCTCCTGGCACTGGCTGCTGGCTAACGGTGATACTGCGTATTGGAACCTGGATCTGCACATGGGAAAAATATGCATAGAAGGGCGTGAGTACTCCACATTCGGTACTCAATAAGTGCCAAGCCTAACCCCAGTCAAGTAGTGACGAGGTCAGGTTGAGGCTCTAATGTGGTTTGCAAATAACAGATATAGTGAACAAGTAAATAAAACAGGTATTAATTAACAGAATTTCTAAGTAAAGGCTAGTGAGAGACGGTATAATTAAGTGCATCAGATCAACGCAATATATATAAGCTCAATAAGAAAGGAAAGGCACAATGCAATGCAATATGAGGGAAAGGCTCGAGTCTATGCCCGCAGTCCCTATGTATGCAATGCAGTATGAGGAAAGGCTCAGGTATCTGCCCGCAATCCCTATGTATGCAATGCAGTATGAGGGAAAGGCTCAGGTCTCTGCCCGCAATCCCTATGTATATACGTAATATAAGGTAAATCTCAAAATAGCGTAATTTAAAGGTTTTTAGAAAAATCAATTAGAAATTCCAGAGTAAAATCCTTGAATCAGTTTCAAATAGTAACGATTGGAAAACCAGTAAGAAATCAACTTACCAGGGTAAAATCTTAAGTTATCATGCAGTTCAACTGATAACAGTAATAATAGAATTGAAAATGAGGCATTGTGTAGAAGAAATATGAAACTTCTGTGAAAATATCCCGTGCACGCGCTCGTCACCTCACGTACGCGGGGTTTTATAGCAAAAATCAGTTTAAAATGCCTAAGGGAGATTCCCCAACAAAGAGATAGGCAAGCCACTTACCTCGACTATGCAAATCAATCTATAATCACGCTCTTGCCACGAGTATCCAACTCCGGATGGCCCAAATCTATTCAATTCGATGGTATAATGTAAATATAAATTCGAGAAATCAAGATAACTAATTAATTCTAACTAATACGCGAAATTAGAAAATTTGACCAAAACGCCCCTCGGTCCCACATCTTGAAATCGGGTAAAATTTATATTTTCTGAACCCTTATTCACTCACGAGTATAACTATATGAAATCTCTCAAATCCGAGGTCAAATACCCAATCAAAACCCCAAAAATCGGTCTAGGAAGTTTCTTCCAATTTTCCCCAATTTCAACTCAAAATTTTCGAATTTAAGGGTGGAATCGAAGACTAGAATCATGGAAATTAACCTAGGGTGGTTAGGAATAACTTACCTAAAAGGCCCAGATGTAAAATCCTCCAAGAATCGTCTCTCCCGAGCTCCCACAACTCAAAAATGGTGAAATAACATGAACCCTCGGATTTTAGAATTAAGCACACAGGGATCTCGCACCTGCGGTACCGCACCTGCGGAATTATCATCGCAGGTGCGGAAAATCACTTAAAGGCCTTGGGACCGCACATGAGATAGGAAGGTCGCGCCTGCGGTTCCGCACCTGCGGAGCCCAGGTCACACCTGCGTTCCCTGACCAGGCCACTCGAGCTTCGCACCTGCGACATAAGTCCCGCACTTGCGTTCTCGCACCTGTGGAAATTCCATCGCAGGTGCGGAACACCAGATACAGGTCTGGTTCAGCACTCTATAAAATTTCCAAACTTCCCGATAGGCATCCGAAACAACCCCGAGGCCCCCGGGACCTCAACCAAAACCACCAACTGGCCCCAATACCCTATTCAAACTTGGTCGAGCCTTAAAAACACATCCCATAACATCAAAATACTCAAATAGGCATAGATTCAAGCCTAGGAACATAAGAATTTCTAAGAATTCACATTCGACACCGAACCACGTCTAAACTCGTCTGAATTACCTCAAATTTTGCACACATGTCATAAATGACATTTTTGATATCATCAAGTTGGGAGAACGAATCGAGGAAGGCATCAAAAACGGTATGGTTTTTAATTTTGAAGCCTTACAGGCTACCAACAAAGCTCTTCAATCCGGTGCCCGGTGGTGTGTCCAAGAAAAGGGATGTAGGAGCCGTGATGGTGGAAAAGCAAGCCAAGTCCCTTCCCAAATATCAAGTATACCCTGCACCTTCCTTCACATACCAACCAGCTCCAAGATACCAAGCACTTTCCCCTCAATACCAGACAGCCACATCCGCCTACCAAGCTCCACCACCCATATATCAGTCTACCTCGCCTAGATACTCCTAACCAGCTTCCGTTTATAATGCCTATAATTCCCAACCCTATCACTACCAATCACTACCAATCACCACCTAATCGCCAAAACTTCCCAAGACCTCGCTCAAATTTCGACCGTCGTCCACCAAAACAGTATACTGCCATAGCTGAACCCATTGACTAATTATATGAAAAGCTAAAAGCCGCAGGTTATGTCACACCCATTCCCGCTGTCATCCCTGAGAACCCATCTCAGTGGGTCAACCCAAACAAAACCTGTGCTTACCACTCTGGCATGATGGGACACACCATCGAGGAATGTCATTCCTTGAAGGACAAGATACAGACCCTCATAGATAACAAGATCATTGTAGCCAAGGACCATGCTCCTAATGTTCGCAATAATCTGCTTCCTGGCCATAAGGGTGGTGTCCACATGATTGAGGTCGATGATGACTGGGATCCCGAGGGATCGATTGGGCTGATTGCAGATGGTGATCCGAAGAAGCCTGCCATTACTCTTAATTCGATCATAGTCCAGATGCAGCCATCTGAGGAAGCTGAGGTGAACATGTCCATTCCACTTGAATTTGAATCAAGGCCACCCGCCGAGGGAAAAGCCCCAGGGCCGATCGAAGTCGAGTTTGTGCGACCGCTCGAAGTTGAAATTCGGCCATTTATAACATATACTCCGGCATGAATGACCTCACCTATTCCAGTGGCAATGTCAACAACGGCACCCTTTTATTCAGACGCCATTCTGTGGGACTATACCGCTGAAGCAAGGAGGAAAGGTAAAGGCAAGTCTGAAGAATCCATCGTTGCACAGGGTATGACAAGAACTGGCAGAGTTTATACCCCTGAGCATTTGGCCGAGTCTAGCAAGCAGGCCAACAATCGTCCCCCCATCATTGAAACAGGTTCTGATGATCAGTGGAGAAAGATACAAGCTAAGGAATACTCGGTCCTCGACCAGTTGAACAAAACGCCAGCTCAGATATCCATCATCTCCCTGTTACAAAACTCTGGAACTCACTGGAGTGCTTTGCTAAGAGTTCTGAGTGAAGCATACGTACCAGACAATATCACTAGTGGGGAAATGGCCAATATGGTGGGCCAGATACTGGAGAGTCACAAGATCACTTTCCATGAAGATGAGTTACCGCCCGAGGGGCTAGGGCATAATAGAGCATTACATATCACCGTACAATGTGAGGATCATTTCATCACAAGGATCCTAATTGATGGGGGTTCCAGTCTCAACATATGTCCGCTGGTCACACTCAAGATATTGGGCAAGAGTCTACATGAGATAAAGGAAGGAGAGATCAACGTAAAGGCCTTCGACGGCTCGCAAAGGTCCACCATGGGAGAAATTACCTTATGCTTACAGATGGGACCAACTTGGTTCGATGTAGATTTCCGAGTGATAGATGTGCCTGCATCTTAGAACTTACTATTGGGACGACATTGGATCCACGCAGCTGGGGCCGTGGCATCAACCTTACACCAAGCTGTGAAGTTTGAATGGAATCACCAAGAGGTAATCATTCATGGCGACGGTAGCAACCATATCTACGGTCGCCAGACCTTTTCGGTCATCGATGGAAGGAGGGAGTTGGGTGGAGAAATCTATCATAACATAGATCGTGTTAACGCTATTGACAAAGACAAGTGGTGGGGCAGTAATACCGAAAGCATATTGAACTGGCAAGGGAACGAGTCGGGTAAAGGTCTCGGTAAGCATCTTCAAGGAATAACAAAGCCAATAACACTCAAGAAGCACAGTACTACTTTTGGTCTAGGGTACGAGTACACTTGGGAGGAGTTCAAGGACTGGTCGCCACCATGGAGCGGACCCTACTACCCATTGGAGCAGCCAATACCCCGCATAGAGCAGACTTTCCAGCCGGCTGACATCATATATGGTACTGACGAAGAAGAAGCGCTAGCGGAAATAAGGGATTTATTTCTGGATGATGAGGATATGGACTACTGTGTCATTTTTGAAGAGGAGGGGGAGGAAGGCCCTTCCATACAAGTCGTGAGCAAGGGATCACATCTCAACAATTGGTCCGTCAGGACAACCAAATCTAGTCGAGCCTCGGGGTAGCAAGGCTAACAAAACAAACATTATTTACAGTTTATTTATTTAAAGCATTTCCTTCCTTTTCGCACTTTTAAGAAAGAGCTCTTATGTTAAAAAAATTACTCAATTTATCAAAGCGTTTCCAATTTCTTTATAAATCTTACATTTACTTATATTTACTTGCTACTGTTTCCCTCCCCGTTACTTTATTTACACAGCATTACTATTACTTATCTTGATGAACCGGTGCCTGTGACCTGCAACGAGGCAACGCAACAAATGGATTCCGAGTCAGACGAGGATGATATACCTGAGGATATTATTAAAGAATTCGAGAATTTTGAGAATAGACCTAAGTCTAACTTGGACGAGACTGAGGTCGTCAACCTGAGAAACGCAGAGATCGTCAAAGAAACACGCATCAGCATTCATCTGTCGCCGTCAGAAAAGGAGGAATATACGGAACTCTTAAGGGAATATGAGGACATATTCGCCTGGTCATATGATGACATGACTGGCCTCAGTAGATCTATTGTGGCCCACAAACTGCCAACCAATCCAACATGCCCACCAGTGAAGCAAAAGCTCAGGAAATTCAAACCAGACATGAGCTTGAAAATCAAAGAAGAGGTCACCAAACAGATCAACGTCGGGGTTCTCTGAGTGGTCGAATATACTACATGGTTATCTAACATTGTTCCTGTACCAAAGTAAGATGGGAAGGTCAGAGTCTGTGTCGACTATCGGGATCTCAACCGGGCCAGTCCGAAAGATGACTTTCCCTGGCAAACATACACATCTTAATTGGCAACTGTGCCAAGCACGAGCTGCAGTCCTTTGTAGATTGTTTTGCTGGTTACCATCAGATTTGGATGGACGAGAAAAATGCTGAGAAAACGGCATTCATTACGCCATGGGGAGTGTATTGTTACAAAATGATGCCATTCGGTCTGAAGAATGCATGGGCCACTTACATGAGAGCCATGACTACTATATTCCATGATATGATTCACAAGGAAATTGAGGTATATGTGGATGACGTCATCATCAAATCAAAGAAAGTTGTTGATCACATGGAAGATCTGAGAAAGTTCTTCAACAAGTTAAGGAATTACAATCTGAAACTTAACCCCGCAAAGTGTGCGTTCGGGGTTCCTGCTGGCAAGCTGCTAGGGTTCATCGTAGTCGTCGAGGGATAGAGCTAGATCCATCAACGGTCAAAGCCATTCAAGAATTTCCACCACCGAAGAACAAAAGGGATGTTATGAGCTTTCTAGGAAGGCTCAATTATATCAACCAGTTCATAGCCCAGTCTAGCGTCATTTGTGAACCAATCTTCAAAATGCTAAGAAAGGATGCTGCCACCAAATGGAATGAGGATTGTCAAAAAGCCTTCGACAGAATCAAGGAGTACCTCTCAACACCACCAGTCTTGGTACCCCCCATAGCCGGGTAAACCCATATTACCCTACCTGGCTATATTAGATGGAGCTTTCGGTTGTGTTCTCGGGCAACATGATGAAACAGGAAGGAAGGAGCAAGCAATTTACTACCTCAGCAAGAAATTCACTCCGTACGAGGCCCGGTATTCTCTATTAGAGCGCACATGTTGTGCTTTGACTTGGGTCGCACAGAAGCTGAGGCATTATTTATGTGCCTACACAACGTGCCTCATATCGAGGATGGCTCCGCTCAAGTACATCTTTCAGAAACCTATGCCCACTGGCAAGCTGGCTAAATGGCAGATCCTGTTAAGTGAGTTCGACATCATTTACGTCACTCAGAAGGCAGTCAAGGGACAAGCATTAGCCGATCATCTTGCTGAGAATCCTGTGGACGGAAAATACAAACCCTTGAAAACGTATTTCCCCGATGAGGAAGTATCATTCGTAGGAGAGGACATTGCAGAATCGTACGACGGTCGGAGGATGTTCTTTGATGGGGCCGCGAACTTCAAAGGCGTGGGTATTGGAGCAGTCTTAATTTCAGAACTGGTCAGCATTACCCTGTATCCACCAAACTCAAGTTCCCCTGCACCAACAACATGGCTGAATATGAGGTCTGCATCCATGGGCTCAACTTGGCCGTTGACATGAATGTTCAGGAATTATTATTGATCAGTGATTCTGATTTATTGAATCACCAAGTCCAAGGGGAATGGGCGACCAAGACTTCCAAGATACTGCCATACCTAAATCATGTGCAGGAATTGAGAAGGAGGTTCACGAAGATTGAATTCCGGCACATCCCCAGAATCCAGAATGAGTTTGCCGACGCACTGGCCACCTTGTCATCTATGATCCAGCATCCAGATAAGAACTTCATTGATCCTATCCCGGTGGGGATTCACACTCAGCCAGCTTACTGTGCCCACGTTGAAGAAGAAGCAGATGGAAAGCCTTTGTTTCATGATATTAAGGAGTACTTGGCAGAGGGAGAGTACCCAGAGCTTGCAAACGCCACTCAAAAGCGCACTCTACGAAGATTATCAAAAAACTTCTTTCACAGCGGAGGAATCCTATATAGGAGGACTCCCGATCTGGGTTTGCTAAGATGTGTCGAAGCAAAGGAAGAAATGAAGCTGTTGGAGGAAATATATGCTGGTACATGCGGTCCTCATATGAACGGGTTTGTTCTAGCAAAGAAGATACTTCGGGCTGGTTATTTCTGGATGACCATGGAAGCAGATTGCATCCAGTATGTCCGAAAATGCCATCGATGTCAAATAATGGGGATATGATAAAGGTACCTCCCAGCGAGCTTAATGCAACAAGCTCACCCTGGCCGTTCGCCGCTTGGGGCATGGATGTTATTGGACCAATCGAGTCTACCGCCTCCAACGGACATAGGTTCATTCTGGTTGCCATTGATTATTTCACCAAATGGGTCGAAGCAGCATCTTACAGAGCAGTTACTAAGAAAGTGGTAGCCCACTTTGTCCGCGACCGCATTGTTTGTCGGTTTGGAGTTCCAGAGTCGATCATCACCGATAATGGTTCCAATCTCAATAGTGATTTGATGAAAGTAATGTGTGAAACCTTCAAGATCAAGCACAAGAATTCTACAGCATACAGACCTCAAATGAACGGAGTCGTTGAGGCTGCCAACAAGAACATCAAGAAGATACTGAGAAAGATGATAGAAAAGCACAAGCAATGGCATGAGAAGTTATCATTCGCCTTACTGGGATACCGCACCACGGTTCGTACATCAACTGGGGCAACTCCTCACATGTTGGTGTACGGTACAGAAGCCTTCATTCCTGCTAAAGTTGAAATTCCATCTCTGAGAATCATACAAGAAGCCAAGCTCAGCGATGCAAATGGGTAAGAAGCCGCTATGAGCAATTGGCCCTCATAGACGGAAAGAGAATGAACGCGGTTTTCCATGGTCAGCTATATCAGAATAGAATGACCTGAGCCTTCAACAAGAAAGTCAAACCAAGACGATTCACACCGGGGCAACTGGTGTTGAAGAAAATCTTTCCTCATCAAGACGAAGCCAAAGGGAAATTCTCTCCCAATTGGCAAGGCTCGTACATGGTTCATCGAGTGCTAACAGGAGGAGCACTCATACTGGCAGAAATGGATGGAGAAATTTGGCCTAAACCAATCAATTCAGACGCAATCAAGCGCTACTATGTGTAATCATTATTCTTCTATCAATGTTGTAACTGAACTACGCCTGACATGATTCCCGTTTAAGAGGGGATACGTAGGCAACCCTATGGGTTCAGTCATATTTTAATAAATTTTTCATTTTCCCCATAAAAGGAGACTGGGGGAGAATTTTGAGGAGGGACCTCAAAATTCCGAAGCAAGTTCAGCCAAGCACCGCACCAGTAACAGCCAAAAGCCTTCACCCACCAAACTGGGGCAAATGTTGAGGAGGACCCTCAAATCTCCGCAGCAAGAGAGGTTGAAATATCTTGAACCGCGTCGTGGTCGTCGGTTCATCCAAAGAAAACTATTCTTTTCTATATGTTATATCATATTTTATAAAACCGTGCATATTTATTTTTCAAAAAAGAGTTTGTTTTAGCAACGCTACCCCTGTGGTACAAACAAAGTCATCATCATCAAGCAGATAGGCCGATCCGAGCCAGCAGGGATACAAACTAACCCTTCCCTCTACAGAACTCATGATTTTTCTTTGGATGCAGGCATAAAAATGGTGAAAGCCAAAGACATCCCATTACCCCCACAAGACGCGTGCTTCTCAAGGATATACTCTCGAATTCATTGCACATGCCAACGCTTACTACTATCATCATTGCAAATGATGCTTCATTCACAACAGTCGTATCATCGCACTTTATCATCAGCTAAGAACTCTTATTATCACTTTATTTTCTGCATTGCATGAGGCTACTTTCCACCTCTCGAGACTAAGCTTTGTCTCCATCTTGAATGAGGTTAAGCTCTACCTCCATCTACATTCGCATCTGCATAAGGCTACTTTCTGCCTTCCGAGACTAAGCTTTGTCTCCATCTTGCATGAGGTTAAGCTCTACCTCCATCTGCATTCGCATCTGCATAAGGCTACTTTCTGCCTTCCGAGACTAAGCTTTGTCTCCATCTTGCATGAGGTTAAGCTCTACCTCCATCTGCATTCGCATCTGCATAAGGCTACTTTCTGCCTTCCGAGACTAAGCTTTGTATCCATCTTGCATGAGGTTAAGCTCTACCTCCACTGCATTCGCATCTTTGCATATGGCTACTGTTCTGCCTTTCGAGACTAAGCACTGTCTCCCTGCATTTTCTCGCATTGCATAAGGCAACCATTCTGCCTTTCGAGGTTAAGCGCTACCTCCCCAGCATTTATTTCCTGCATTGCATAAGGCTATCATTCTGCCTTCCGAGGTTCCACGCCACCTCTCTCCGCATTTTATTTCATTACGCAAAGCTCATTTCTACCTTTTCAAAGCAATCACCTTTCGTTACGTTATTTATTTACGCTTTCTTTCGGGCTAAGCTCTGCCCCTCTTTCCTTTCGCAAATTGCAAGACTAAGCTCTGTCTTGTCAGCATCATACTACTACATTCTTCATGGGTTGAAATATCGCCAACTTGTCCAAAGGCGTCATCGTCCAGAGGCACCATCTTCATGGCCCGAGAACATCATTTCATGGCCTAAGGATCTCTTTTATTCAACTTGCATATCATTATTCAAAGGCATCATGGTTCGGAGGCACCATCCTCATGGCCCGAGAACATCATTTCATAGCTTGCGAATCCCGCACCAAGCGACTCATGGCCCAGGACATCATGGTCTAAGGACATCATCTTAATGGTCCAAAGACATCATTCATAGCCTGAGGGGAACTTGCATCATGTTTATATTATGCACAATATACGCTTGTTTTGTATTTGCAGGTAACCAGGCCGGAACAGCCAACCAGGCAGGAGCGGACCGCCCCAGTTCTTCGACACAACCCTGTAAGATCTTCATACTCTTACCCTACCATGCACCTTGTGTCTGTTCTTGTGAAACATCATCGGTATATTTCGCGAATGATTCTGGAACTACATACGGCCTGATTCCTGTAAAACCAGGGATATGTAGGCAGCTCAGAAGCCAGGGTGCGGCCGAATTCTGTCCCACAGTTTCATCTCGGTCAAAATTGGCCATCATATCTTTATCCGACAACTCTTTCATCCTTCACGGGTAAAGAGGGGTAGCTGTTGATACCCAATTTTTTCTCAAATTATTTTCAAATATGTATATAAGCTTTCGAAATCACTCTTTGCAATAATGAGCATTTTTCTAAGTTTTTTCATCTTTTATCTAAATTATGTCCCTATTTATTTAATACTTCATATTTTAATAATTCATAAATTGTGCTCTAAAACTAATTTCAAAATACTTTCCATTCAGTATGTCATTTACAATCACTTGTTATTTATTAAAATCCAATTATTTCGTAAATTGGCCAATTGTATCTCGTTTAATTTCAATTATGATAATTTTGTAACTATAGCCAAATTGCACAATTTATGCCATTTTAATTCGATAATTATTCATTTTTATATTTAATTACTTAATTGCATTTATTTAAACTCAATTTTCATTTTTTANAATTACCTTAATTGCATTTATTTAAACTCAATTTTCATTTTTTATATAATTATTAGCTGTTTATTAATTAATTAACTATTTATTTGGGAATTTAACATCTAGCCTATCTTCATTTAAAATCTAACCACATTTTCAAACCTATTACCCAACCCATTAACCCAATTGAAATACCCAAACCCAAACCCCATTATACCCGGCCCAATCCCCATTCAATCTGAGCCGTTGATCAAACGAGATCAACGAGCCAGATTATTGGTAACCATAATTAATCTAACCTACCCCCCTCCCCGTCTCTCATTTCCCATCTCACTCTCTCTCTCTTCTCGACCCCTCCGCTCCCAGTTCACTCTAGAGTCTTCTGGGCTATTCATCTCCGGCCACTCCCAGGCTCATCCCTTCAGCCACCAGCCACCATGGAGATGTCTCTCCTGTTACTTCATCTCTGAGACCCTTTGAAAGCTTCAACCATGCCAGAATGGCCATGGAATCTCCTGTCTAGGCGTTTCCGGCCTTCTCCGGCGAGGTTTGGCTCAGTGGTGTTCCGGCTACCACCATCTCTGAGCATCACTACATGTTTTCCAATAATCTATGGGTTCTTTCTAAACCCTAGCTCTAACCCTTCGACTTATTTTAAGATCTGCAATATATCTATGTTTATTTCGATGATTTTTCACCTATCTTTTCTTAAAAACTGGTACTCTTCAAACGATTTTTGTTTTTAAGAACTAGGGTTCTTAGAACCTCTTTTTAAATGGTTTAAATTCCGGATTTTTCAGTATTATCTTATTATTCTCTTATGTTTGCCTGTTTATTCGAGGTTTTACTTTGTTGTTTGATTTTTCTGCTAAAACCCAAATCTGCAGTCGAAACCCTATCTTGGTTTCGATGAATATGTTTACTTTCTTCATTTGTTGCTATGTTCTCATGAGTATACTTCAATTGATTCTGATTTCTTTTGCTACTATACTAGGGCTCCAATTCGATTCTGCCTGCTTTATAATGTGCTTATAGGCTCGTTCACGGAATGTGTATCAGTGTTGTTAATGTTAACATCCCTAATTTCCTGTGATTGATTTCCTTTGATTAATTCCTTGTGATATTCTTTACATTGCTGATTAGTTCTCTTGCTTATTTTACAATTGATTGCACCGTCTGGCTATTACCATTAATTAAACCAGTCTGTACCTGCCCCCAATCCCCTACTGTATGCTTGTTACCCTTTCCTTATTTACCTGTCTTGATCGTGTGAAGTGATTCCTTGATTAAAGGGGTCTTTTGATCCTTACCCTTTATTAAGTCATTAGTACCAAATTACAGGGATCTTTTCCTTATTTGTCCTGTATTGAATATCCCTGCTTATATGCTGCTGATTCTCGCTATTTTGCAAATAAAATTTTTCCTTATTTCTTGACTAATTGATTTCAAAGTCCTTTAATTACTACTGGACTTGATTCTTACCTTATTTCACTACTGCTTTTGAAAGCTATATATACTCTCACTCTTTCATTAAACTGACAAGTCGAATTTGGCTCAACTCTCTCTATATACTACTCTCTTGTGTTTTGTCTCTACTGTCTCTATTGCTACTCTCTACTGCTGCTTGCTACTAGCCGGATGTTAAGCCTAGGCTACTGTGCTATTTGCTACACTCTACTGCTGCTCTTTACTTGCATAACTGGTATGTTTCTAGTTTAAATTAACAAGTGTTCCAAACAACATGTTTCAATTCTATTTGAGGTTCTTATTGTTCCTTGCATGCTTCCATTTATGGTTCTATTGCTTGCCATGTCATTAGCATGTCTAATCCCTCTATATGATCTCTCTTCTTCTTCTAGCTTAACACAAACTCCTACTTTATTCTTTGTGGTTCATTAGGGCCTATTGGATCATTTGACTATGTGGTTACTGTCTCTTTTCTCTTTGCATGTCTAGCATATTTGTGTGTGTTCTTTTTCATCTGTCCAGCCTCTCTTCTGTGATTCCTTTAGTAGTTGTATAATGTTTGTTATTTCCATGAGGGTTACCCCTAATCTATATGGTGAACCTGTGGTTTTTAAACTAATTATCTATTGCCCCCTTTTACTTGTCCCCAACCCCTGTCCTTGCTTGTGGTTGTTTTATGACTAGGTGTTGTTGCTTCCTTTATTCAAAACCAATCACATGTTACCCCTAATCCATGTGGTGAACTTGTGATTTTTAAACTGAGTATACACTGCCCTATTGCTTATCCCCTGAATCCTTTCTCCTGTTTGTGTTTGTTTGCTTGGAACTCCACTGAGTTGTGATTAGTGATGTTACTCCATATTTCAAAATTACTTCTTCTATTAGTCTATAAGTGATTTCAAAATTCCCTTTGCTTAACCTCTTTTAGCACTTCACACAATTCCTAGATCTTTAGGTTCCACCCCCCCCCCCCCCCCCGTCCTTCCTTTCATCTACATCCTTGTGTTANCAGTGTGTGCATCGCTTAGGGACCATGAGTTCCCTCTGAACCTTGAGACACTGAGGTAAGGGTACTCTACACTGCACTTGTTTAACCATGGGCATTGGCTGGGTGCTGGTATTGGCCAGGGCACTCACTAAGGCCTTTGGGAGCTTTTCCGCACCTAGGTTGATGTAAGGCTGTGAAATTGAGAAGGGTGAGTCTGGAAGATTGGGCCTGATTGAAGGCACCCTATAGAATAACTTCTTATTTTCCTTTTCTTTCATTATTGTTATTCACTTATTATGGTCTGTAATAATTTGTAAACGAATGATTGGGGCTGGATAGTGAATATGGGGGTTATGCATGCCTAGCTTAGGTAATGGGTAGAAAACATGCTTATAGGACCTTACTTACTTATTTGTGCATCAGATAACATGCATAGGACATGCATTTCACATATTAGAAATCTTGTTTAGGACTTTCACTTTCAGCATGTTATTATACTCATTTCATGATTCTGATCAGTTAATAAACAAGCAACATCAACTGACATGAAGTCATTGCCGCATTTTCATCTTAGAAACCATGTTTTTAAGAACTCTTACGTGCATTAGATATCCTGCTGCTTAATATCTTTCACTCGTTTGAGTTGCAATTGTTAAAATGTCTAACTAGCCTGCTTAATCTAATAATCCCGTAAAATATGGTTAATTTGTTTGAAACATTTTCTGCAAGTATATATCCCCTTAAAACAGACTTAAATATGCATGTTCACCCTTTGATATAATTAGTCAATATAGGCGACGCCTAGGCAAACCTTAGGCCCAATGCGTATTGAGATTAATTAACTGGGTTTAGATCAGACCAGTCCCCTTAAACATTTTACTTCCTGATGCTCGCCTTCTTATTTTACCTCATTGAGGTCATTTTGCTCTTACTCTACTTTTAAAACAGTCTTGAAATTACGTATTTGCTTCCTCTAGGGATCACTGATCTTGTACTATTATGTCCAAACTATTGGGTTTTCAAAATGCCTCATTCTGCTCAAAATCATGCCATTTTGACTCTTTATTTGTATGCCTTTCAAACCACTATGTTTTGATACCATCTTACTACTCCTTTTGCTACAATTCTTTAAAAACTAACAGCTACTTCTCTAGGTTGAGCCACTGTATTTTATTTATTTATCCTTTAAAATCATTTTAAACTCATGCTTTAATAACTTTCATCTATGTTCACTGAAAGATTTTAATCACTGCCTATTTCTAAGTCTACTGCTGCCTTTAGCTACTATATTCTGGTCACTTATCACTATTTTACTTCAAAAATGGACTCCAATGATTTTCTGCTATGTTTTCTTGAAAACCTTAATCACTGTACTTCTAAGTTTTACCAGTACCTCTAACTGCTATATTTCTGAAAATCGGCTATTTTGAATCACTCAATCTCAATTAAATCCTCTGCCTTCATTAAGTTTTCCAAATCAGATTCTTCTTGATTTACTATTTTACCCAAAATTCCTGTTTTAAACTCCTATCATTAAGACTTTAAGTGTGTTTGAGACGTGCCAATTATATGTCCACCTGTGGAGGGATCTATGAGCCTTTATTTGCCCCCTATGTGTTCCTTCGTATGTGAAATCTTACTCGTTATGCATGTCGCCTAGTATTTTATCCTTTAAGCCTAGGGGTTCAGCCTAGCACTCACATTGTAGGATTAGTAGTCCTAAAACACCCTCCAGGACTCATAGGATGGGACGGGTAGTGGCACGCAATAAGCTTTCGTGACCAACACATGCGCTTTAAATAACCTTACGGGGTGGGAAGGGTAGAATACGGATATGATGACCAGTGCGCTAATACCACGTGTAGATGCCTCCTCTACATGGGACATACCGGGTATTGCATTGAAGTGATCCGTATTACCATAAACCTAGGACAATTCTTTTCAAATGTTTATGTTATTCAAAACCTCTAAAGATTTTCATACTTGTTTTAAATCCCCTCATATGTGAACCTTACTTGTTACTTGGTCATCGTCCAAATTCACAAAACTAATTGGTTGGGACCCACAGTTGTGGATCTTGAGGGGTGCCTAATACCTTCCCCTTGGGATAATTTCAAGCCCTTACCCAATCTCTGGTAACGCGAACTAGTTCATGAGTTATCAACTCTAGGTGTCCTAACGCACCATAAAAATCGTTAGGTGGCGACTCTTCCTTAAACCTCTTCCTTTAAGGAGTTGTCCAGAATGTCATAAACCTAATCTCTCCGTACCTAACCCGTGCGGTAGAAAAGGGGGCGCGACAGTCACTACTCCACCGAGGCTAGTCTTGATACTTACTGAGCACCGCTGTGGTGTGCTCATACTACACTTCTGCACATTTTTGTGTGCAGATCCGGGGATATACATTGTTAGTAGCTGAGTGGATCATTGCCGAGGAGACTCAAGGTAACCTGCTGCTGCGTTCGCAGGATTCAGAGTCACCTTCTTACCAGTAGAATTCATATACTATTGTATTTATTTCCAAACAGTTGTATTTATAAGTTGTAGAAGATTCGTAAAGCTTATGACTTGTATTACCGAATTTTGGGAACATTTGTGAATTCTGTCAAGATTCTATATCGAGACTGTTAGTTTCCTTTATTTATTATTGTTATTCATTAACTGTTAGGCTTACCTAGTCCTTAAGATAGGTGCCATCACGATACCCAACGAAGGAAAATTTGGGTCGTGACAGGTACCTATCAGCACTATCAAGGGACAACGACTGATCAACAAGGACCTGACTATCCCTAGAGAAGGTAAACTCAGCAGGAATAATTTCATCCACCCGTGGTTCGCGTAAGGGTTCATGATGTACTCTACCCCTAGACGAAGACCTAGAAGCCCTAGCTCTTGGAGAAACTAAAGACCTAGCAGAAGGAGAAGAAGTAATCTGGGAAGAAGAAGAGCCTCTTAAAGGAGTAGAGCTTAAACTCCTCAATCTACCATCTCTCCGGCTCCGCGTCGTAGCAGAAGAAGGGGTCAAGTCATCCACATTTATTAGTCCTTTAGGTTGGTTTTATGAAGACATATTTACGAAGACAAGGGAAAAATTCCTTACAAATAAAGAAGACAAGTAAGAAGTTTTTCGTGAAAGTAAAATGGGTATTTATACTTGAAGACAATCGTCAAATATAGGAAAAAATAATGATGAGAAAGTCATAATTGAAGGTGTCACTTCGTGACTGATGCAGCCGCAAAAATCCCTAAAAGGCGTCGAGTGACTGCAGAACCAATCCGGAGGGGACACGTGGTTTGAGCATTAAATGAAAGTGACACGCGACGTCTACACTCAGAGAAGGATACAATGTTTCGAGGTGAAGCGATGGCAAAATATTCCCGCCATAAATGCATATCCACTTACCAAATATTAATCGATAAATAAATGGTAAGTGGGGGGACTATCTGTATTGGTAAAAAAAGAGCTTCACACGTATGATAATTCTTGATGATTCAGCCAGTTACGTGGAACAAGGAAAACATGACAGCTAGACATGATTCTATAAGGAGGTGCGAGGCAAAGAGGCACGACACTATATACCTACGAAGTAATCAGCTACGGAAGACTCAACTTGATCGAGTCAAAGAAGAGACACGGTCAAAATGAATTCGGACAGAGCTACGGGCAGATTCAAAGGTTCAATTAATGATCTGCACGTTACACAACCTTCACGCAACAGTTACGGTTATTCACTGTAACGTTACATTAATGTAATAATTAGTCATTAATGTGTTATCACTTCAAGAGGTAGACTTTATACTAAAGAATTCCCTGTATAAAGGAATAAAAGTTAACTTGTAAGGGGCATCTGGACTACGAATACCATACTCTTTATTTTTATGTGCATCATATTGTTGTCTATTTACTTACTCCTTTTTATTTTTCATTATTTCCCTGATTATCAAAAACTCGTGTTCATTCCTAAAAATAAGCTTTGGTAAAGGAATCTAATTCTTTGGTTAAACATTGGCGTCACCTCCTATCTTACTCCCTTTTCTGTCTTCTCGTATTTCTAAGACAGTAGAACTTTGTTTATTCAGACCTTTATTTATAGTATTCATAGACAGTCTGTGAAGTTGTGATACCAATTCTGGGAGTTTTTATTAAGGACTTTGTAATACTAGTTATCTAAGTTGTTATATTTCATATCTTCCGCACTCTTATTTATATTGTTCTTGTATATCACCTTTGAAATGTTAATAAAAGGACATAAGTTATAATAACTGAAACGTTGTCTTGTCTAGCGGGTTCAACGTTAGACACCATCATGGTCCCGACGGTGGGATTTCGGGTCGTGACATCATAACTCAGAAAAGACACTAGAAGTTATAACAAGAAGCAAGAGGGAGCTCGTGGATCAAACGCTGCGGATTTCTTTAAAAGCAACAAACAGTCAAGTGTTCTAAGGATTAAAAGATCAAGACAAAGATTCAAGAATAAGCTGCAAGCCCTTGGATTAAAAATACGTCAAGATTGATAAAAATCTATAATTGCATAGTTTAGAGCATATTTATACCCCACCTTAATGATGCTTCACGGTCTTAAGTGTGTTAAATAATGATAAATTTGCTCTAATGGTGATTTTTGTGTTTCACAGGAGTACAATAAGCTATTGAGGACTTATGACGGTGATCCGGGCGAATTTGAAGAGTAACATGCCATGGGGTAATCTCGGGGTGAATTGAAGGCTAGAAAGTCAACGAGGCAGTAGGAAACCCCACTAGCGCGGGCTGTAGCGCGACCTTAGCGCTCCCGCGCTAGTTCAGCATACTGAGGCAGTGAATAACCCCACTAGCGCGGGCTGTAGAGCGACTTTAGCGCGCCCGCGCTAGTACAGATCTCTGAAGACAGTGTATAACCCAACTAGCGCGGGCATTAGCGCGTGACTAGCGCGCCCGCGCTAGTACAGATCTCTGAAGACAGTGTATAACCCAACTAGCGCGGGCATTAGCGCGTGACTAGCGCGCCCGCGCTAGTCCAGACGCGGAAACAATAAGCTGGAGGGTGTTTTTGGAAGTTCAAGGCCAATCAACACAAACTATAAAAGGTTCAATTCATTCAAGAGAGGTTTTTAATCGAGGGTTTAGAGTTAGAACAAGAAAAGCAAGGCAAGAGGCAATGAGGCAATTTGGGGCATCAGTCCATATCTCCTTGTTTTGTGCTTTTACCTTTGCTTGTGAATTCTTTTGTAGTTTTTATCATTGTTATGAGTATCTAACTTTTCTCATCTAAGGTTTTGGTGGAACCCGTTGAGGGATGACTTTATTGTGATATTAATATAGTTTTGGTTGGTTGTTAATCTCTATTTGTTCAACTACGTTCTTGTTGTAGTTGATTGAAGGGCCCTCAATTAGTTGTGCCTATTTATTATCTATCTACTTGAGAGAGAGTGCATATTTAGGTAGTTAATTGAACAACATCACTCCCGGAGTATAGGCGAGAGTCATAACCGAGTCTTTAGAGGTTGGATTAGAGATAACGATACCTCGGGTGCAATCTAAAGTGAACTGTAATGCAATCTAGCTAGCGTAACTTGAGAGAGTGCGTCTAGTAAATTATCATAATTACTTGAGAGAGATTTATGATAACTGGAGTGTTCATGACTGATAGAGACAACTAAGTCAAAATTATAGGAAGTTCACAAGAAGGAATTTTACCAACGGGGGAAACCATAACCTTAGACCTTTATTACAATTGTTTACACCTCATTGTTAGTTAATCTTTAGTTCATTATTTTCGTTCAGCTGTAGTAGTAAAAACACCACCAAGTGATATTCATAACTTTTAAGAGAGTTGATTATTGAGAATTTAGTAATCTAACAATAACATTTGATAAGTTAGTTCCTTGTGGGATTCGACTCTGGGCAAAATACCCGGATTATATTTGCAACGCCCGCTTAGTCTTTTTAGAAGACATAGTTGAGTGTGATCAAAGATGATCAGGCCTCAAGCACTTGGATTAAAATCAAATAAAATTCAAAGATTAAGCTCAAAAGCTCTTTTATTTACTATTGAGAAAAAGAATCAAGGGATTCATAGAGATTGTAACACTCATTTGAAATAAAATACTACGATTGTTGCAATATTTTTCGGTCTTGATTTTATTTTCTCTATGCAATTTATTGTCTACAAACTTTCCTGACTATTTGTAGGATCCAATAACACCGGCGAGAATAGTATCAAAAAAGAAAAATAGAAGAAATGGTTAATTTTTTCATGTAGTGTTTTATTTATTAATTCAATGATTATCTACATTTACCGAGAAAGTATAAAATTTAAGATTATTTACATATAATTCAAATAACTTAAATAATTGACATGATTAATGTCCACTCATTCCCGCGGCTGCTAATAGTAGTTATGTAAGCATGTAACACTATCATTTTCCTGTGTGATATCATATCCATTATAGTTTCGCCTTTTCCTTTTGATCTTTTAAGAGTTTTATATGCATTATTGTTTCTTCCCAGATAAGTTCACAGCTAATTAGGAGTAGTATTTGCGGTGATAAAAGCAGAAACCTCCTGTCAGATTAAGATTGCAATTTCCTGTCCGTAGTCAACACGAAATGAATCACAAATGTCAAACATGATTCTTGAATTGAAAGTGAGAGGCTCATTAGCCGCGACGTTAAGCTGATTAACTGTTCTTGAGTAGTAATTTACGAGGCGTAATTAAATAATTGTGACATGAGTCCATTTAAAGCAAGTAGATTTATAGCTTTTGTGCACTCGCATGGATTCATTAGCGACTCACGTGCTAAAAACTGTCGGGAACTCAAGAAATTCAAAAATAGTCAAATTTTACAAGCGGTCGTTAAAAAATAGTCACGTTTTCAAAATAATCGAAATTTAGCCATTTTTCATGTAAAGATAAATTTGAGCGAAAACATTATTCAAACCCGGAAAATACATCGGTATATTATGCTGAGTTCCAGCATAAGTATACTGAAACTCCAACATAATATACCGGAGTTCCAGCAAAGTATACCGGTCCAGTATAATATGCTGGAAGTTCATACACAAGTGCTCGAATCTCCAGTATATTATGCTGGAACTTTCCGTGTGTTGGAGTTCCAGCATAATATGCTGGAAGTTCATACACAGGTGCACCGAACTCCAGTATATTATGTTGGACCGGTCTCTGTTGGAGCAAAAATAGTAGCTATTTTTCAATGACTTGGCAAATACTGGCTATTTTTGAATGATCAGTCCAAAAACTGGTCAGCCCGTGCTATTTTTACCTCTTTTTCGGCCTTACGAAAATATTGGGTAAAAATAGCATAGAGTATTTTCCAGTATATTATGCTGGAGTATTTTTTGGATTTTGAAAAATATTTTCCTTAAGATTTATCTTTACATAAAAATAGCTAGATTGCAATTACTTTTTAAAACAATGGCTATTTTTGAATGACCACTTGTAAATCTGGCTATATTTCTCCCAAATAACGAATTGCGAATTTGGTTTAAAATGTTCATAGAAATTGGGCTCCTTGGTGTATTTTACAAAACTAGCCACCTATTACAAATCTGCCAGTTTTCCCCACAGACACACCGCAATTCTCTTCCCAATTGAACCAATTGTCTTTGCACCATAACTCAAATGACCATTGCCTCTAGAGCCCTCTTTCTCGTCAAGAAATCACTCACAACAGCAATCACTGTGACGACACCACCAAAGTCCCAAGATTGGAGAAACCAATTCAAACAAACCCAATTAGTTTCCCAAATTTCCTCTATTCTCTTACAAAGACAAACAAACCTCTGGCCTTCACTTCTCAACAACCTCAAACTTTCTTCCTCACAAATAACTCCATCTCTCTTCCTTCAAATCCTCCATAAAGCTCAAACCAACCCACAAGTCTCTCTACACTTCTTCCATTATGCAAAGAACAATCTTGGGTTCCAACCTGATGCCAAAGTTCTTTGTACACTTGTACATGTACTTCTCGGGTCTGGACTATCCAAACCCGCTAAACCCATATTCGATTCTCTCATTCAAACATATGCGCCAACCCAAGTTGTTGATTTCTTGATTCAGTCATTCAAAGCTGCTGACTTTCACATTCAGGCTTCAGTCTTGAGCTCAATTCTTGATTGTTATTGCTATAAAGGTTTGTTCTTTGAAGCTCTTCAAGTTTATAGAAAAGCTAGAGAATATGGGTATTTTATATCTACTGATAGTTGCAATGCACTGCTCAATTTGCTGTATAGAAAGAATAAGTTAAGACTGGCTTGGTGTTTTTATGGTTCTATAATTAGGAATGAGGTTCAGGAGAATGTGTTTACTTGGTCTTTAATTGCTCAGATGCTTTGTAAAGATGGGAAATTTGAGCAAATTGTTCCTATTATAAATAAGGGTTTATGTAGTCCTGTTATGTACAATATACTTATAGACTGTTACTCCAAAAGAGGGGATTTTGAAGCTGCATTTGGATATTTAAATCATATGTATAGGAAATCTGTTGATCCTACCTTTAGTACTTTTAGCTCAATTCTTGATGGTGCTTGCAAATATCAAAATGCCGAAGTGATTGACTCAGTGATGAGTTCCATGGTGGGGAAAGGACATTTTCCGAAAGTTATGTCGGCCGATTACAATACTGTAATTCAGAAGCTCTCTGATTTGGGAAAGACATATGCAGCTGAATTATTTTTCAGGGAAGCTTCTGAAAAAAAGATTGAACTGCAAGATAACACTTATGGCTCTATGATGAGGGCACTTTCCAAGGAAGGTAGAGTTGACGATGCTATTTCGATGTACAACATTATAATTGACAGGAAAGTTGTGATCAATGACAAATGCTATAGTGCCTTCATGAGTGTCCTATGCAACGAAAATCCATCAGAAGAAGTCAGCGGTTTGTTGAAAGACTTGATAGGAAGAGGATTCACTCCTCCCATATCTCAAGTGTCTAAATTTATTTTTTCTCAGTGTGAAATGTGTAAGTGGAAAGATGCTGAGGAGCTTCTGAATGTTATTCTTCAGAGAGGACTTCAGCTTGAATCGTTTTGTTGTAGCTCTTTGGTGCGTCACTATTGCTTTAGCAGAAGGATTGATTCTGCCATTTCTTTACATACTGAACTAGAGAGACTTGGTGTTGCGTTAGATGTAAAGACCTACACTATACTACTCGATAGGCTGTTTAAATCAAGACGGCGTGAAGAAGCTCTAAGGATCTTCGATTACATGAGAACTCATGACATGTTAAGCGGTGAAAGTTTTTCAATCATGGTTAGGGGGCTGTGTCAGGAAAAGGAATTTAGAAAAGCAATGAGATTGCATGATGAGATGTTGAAATTGGGGCTTAAACCCGACAAAAAAGCATATAAATGTTTGATTTCTGGGTTTGGCTAAACAATATATTTTGGCTTCAGTCATATTTTGTTTCTTCCCTTACTATACATGCTATACAGCACGGCTGCTCATCTGAGAGTAGATTTTGATGATGGCGTGATGCTCGCCATCCAATTATGGTATCCCTATATGCACAAATGGAACAACATACGAGTTGAAAAATTAATAAGTTCTCTACTTACAAAAGGTAATTTCTGTTACTTCTCTATTTCCCCTTTTTAAATATGTTCTCCATGTTTTTTAAAGTTATTGTAAATATCTATTAAGTGGAACCCACAGTTTCTTTTGCTGTTTATTATATCCACTTAACAGCCTCTCTTGCAGAAATGCAGGGTAAGGTTGCGTACAGTAGACCCTTGTGGTCTGGCCCTTCCCCGGACTGCCTGCATAGCGAGAGCTTAATGCACCGGGCTGCCTTTTTTTTTATGCGTCTCTTCTTCATTAATAAAGTATTTAAGATGTGAGTGTCATAGAAGTTAATGATATGCGGTTTGAAGTTGTTATAGTATTAGTGGAAATGTTTCGAGGGTAGTCTCAAGTCTCATAACTGAACACCAGGTGTCATAACCTATTTGCACGCTGATATGGGTGATCCATGGGGAATCTCCCCTTGTGCTGATTAGGGATGAAGGTATTGGAGGCAGAAAAATGGTGAGGACTCACACTCGAAGTTCTTTCCAACGCAAGTGCAAGCGTCAAACATAAGCTAGAAGATGGCCCCTTAGTGACATAATTAGTGGTGAGAGTGATGTAGAGAAGTGCTTCAGTTTCAGATTTTACTCCTGATTCTTTTGTATGGTTGTTTTCTAGAAGATTATTTGTACAGGCTTAAGCTTAGTGAATGTAAAAGCAGATGTTTCTACTTGATGAAAATTTGTGCCTCTGTAAATTCAGAAGGTGCAAAATATGATTTTCGTCTCTTTAGCAATGTGATGGCAGTGACCATGGTTATTAGGAGCCAGTTATCTCTCCAATTTCCCTTTTTTTGCTTTGGTATGTACCGAATTCCTACATCTGGTCCGAAGTTTCCACTCATTTCAGTTTTACAGACTTAAAAATGCACAAGTATCATATCTGTGGGTCAAACAACTTTGGTGATTTTCTGATGACATAGATTACTTATTTTATATATTGTGCTTTTTTCTTTTTGGTAACTAATTAACTTTATTACCAATTGAAACATATGTACAGTACGCAAAAAAACTGCTTGCTGGACATCATGTCCCAACAGTCAGTCATAGCTCAACAGAAGCAACAAGTCAAACAGACAAAAGCTACTCAAAAACCAAACTACTGTGGGTAACTATTGAACCCCTCAAGCCACTTTGCAATTTGTATTTTCATGGCACCTTTGTAATGGATCTCCCGGATAATCTGCCTAATTAGAATCTCAGTGTTTTGCTTTGTGCCCCGAAAAACTCTATAGTTCCTTTCCCTCCACACATGGTATATATTGTGCTTTCTGAAGTGTAACTTTTAACTAGCAGCATCTTGACTTTGAACCGTACAGCCTTTGTGAGCCGCCATTTTCTTGGGGGTTTAATAATTGCAAGATAAATATGGAAATGCAGCAAGTGAGGCATCTTGACTTCGTCAATAGTTTTTTATTCTAGGGAATCAGCAAACAGTTTGAACTTAAATCCGTAAAGGACCATGCAATTTGCTTATATAGTACTTGCCGTGAATTGAAGCTAGCGTTTGGCCATAAATTTTTAAATTTGTTTTGAAAAATCTGTTTTGGATGAAGTTTGGCTTGAAGATGAAAATGTGTTTGGACTTATGTTTTCAAAATATATTTCCCAAATTTATTTTAGAAAATCATGTGTATTATAAGGGATTTGGTCAAAAACCAGCTATTGAGCTGATTTTGGGATTTAGGACTTTGTCAAAATATAGGGAAAATTTATGGCAAAACATGTGCTTGCCAAATAAACCCAAGTTTATTTTGGCAAAATCTACGGTCAAACGGGTCCGAAGATAGTCACAGTGCCAGTGTTTTTTTTTGCCATGGGAGAAGTGATTCAAACAGACAGCTAATGCTTTGCTAGTCCAATTATGATCCAAATTCTGCTGCTTGATTTGACATATTACTACTGCACCAGGAGATCAGCACTATATACTTCCTGTGCCAAAATTTCTGAAGTGCTGTGATTCCAATTTTTGCTAAATGAACTTCTCCTTGATCTTGTAGGAAGAAGAGCTTACCTTTTGCAGCTGAAATCGGTAGAGTTTTAATTGTAGACTTGTATCTCCGCAGCTTATATTTTAATTGATTAATATTAATATTTGGGATATTATGTTGGTATTTATTTGTACTGTTTCTTGAAGTGTTGTTGCTTCCATATATTTTTGGGGGAAATTTAAAAATAGCCAGATTTACAAGTGATCATTCAAAAATAGCCACAGTTTCAAAAGTGATCGAAATTTAGCTATTTTTCATGTAAAGATAAATCTGAACGAAAACATTGTTCAAAATCCGGACAATACTCCAGCATAATATACTACTAGAGTTCTAGTATAATATACCGGTCCAACATAATATGCTGGAAGTTCATACACAGGTGCTCCAATCTCCAGTATATTATGTTGGAACTTTTCGCGTGTTGGAGTTCCATGCTGGAAGTTCATACATAAGTGCACCGATCTCCAGTATATTATGCTGGAACTTTTCGTGTTGTAGCCAAAATAGTGATTATTTTTCAATGACTTTGCAAACGCTGACTATTTTTGAATGACCAGTCTGAAAACTGGCTAGCATATGCTATTTTTACATATATTTTTCTTCAACAATTGATGTTTGTTTTCAGACTCTTTACCAGTTCCGGTCACCATAGATTTACAACAGCTTAGATGTTATGGCAAAAAAAAAAAAAAACTATGATAAAAAAAGAACACTGTAGCTGATGTTTTTGACATATTATACATTGGAAATAAGGTCTGACTCTGATCAAGCTTATGACTAGAGAATGCGCACCCACAACTGCACATGCTTTTTCCTCTTCATTGATTCTAACATTTCCCTCCTTCCTCGTTACAAGATTTTATTCCTTCCCACTAAATAGGAACAGACTCCGTTTAGCTTAGCTGAACAATAGTGTCTTTTAAACACCAAGTGCTGAAAGACAATGTATAGGTGCTTGAGCTGATTTTAAAAGTGATCGGTTGCGTATTTTGATAGAAGTATTGACATTAAAAATAAATAATATGTTTGAATTCACTAAAATTAGGTATTTGATCTCCTAATAATCTGATTAAATTAAAAAAATTCAAAGCTCAAAAACTAATTTTGCAGTGTAGTAGGCTAGGAATTCAATTTCAATAACTACTTCCACTATACATTTTCCTATAGTTTGCGGTGTATAGGTCGAAATCTGACCACACGAGAATCGGCACAAAAAGGAATGTCGAGCTTTCGATTAAGCCGTGGTTGTATCCATAAGGCACCATAACGACGAGCATCTCGGCCACGGCCGAGGTCGAACCATCAGAAAGCCTGCACGGTGAAGCACACGCCATGGCACTTAGGGAGGTCGACCTAAAGTGCAATTGGCAAATTAGAGTATTCTGGTTAAGGACTGTTGGGTAAGTGGGAATACCTAGTATATATATATATTTGGTAAGCAGAGGCGGACCTACGTGGGGTTGTAAGGGGTCACGTGCACCCTGTAGGATTGGAAAAATCAATGTATACAGTACTTTACATAAAATGAGGACCCCTTAAATAATTTAACTGTGCCCCCTGAAAACCAAATGTCCTATGGCTGCGCTGGTTTGCTGGCCCACTCTAATTTCTTCCGCCCACGATCAGACCTGGGATCGAGACCATCTTGAGCAATAGTTCTTCTCCCTTTTTTAGTAGTCAACTTGGTTTGTTCTTTTTTGTTTTTTCTCAATTCAAATAATAATATAGTACTAGTACAAAAAAGATAACTTAGTTCAATTTTCTTTTTGAGACATTTTCGTTCCTATACCATATAGGAAATTATATTACTAAATATGTTCATGATTTGAAAATTACCCGCCCTGTTAATAATTTTTTTATAAAACAGATACAATGCATTAAATACAGAATTTTAGTAGATATAATCTTCCTATTTAGGCGCTAAAATTAAGGAAGTAAATATTCTTTCAGATATTTCATTAAATAAGGAATCATTGTAGTATTAAAATTCCTTATTTAGGTGCGCTAATATTGGGGAATTAAAGATTCTTTCAGAAATNATTTGAGAGAAGAAAAGATGAAGAACATATATATGATCGCCAATTTCTGAAAACGATGAAGAACAGAATGTAGCAATTTCGACTTGTTGAATCTCGAAGGTCTGAATTCTACAATTTGAAGAAGAAGGAAGGGAGAAGAGGAAGAAAGGGGAGGGGAAAACGGCTGGTTACAAATGATGGGGAGAAAGAAACGTGTGATATATGGACACCTTTAATTAAGGAGTAAAAATCTGCCCATTAATTATACCCCTTTAATTAAGGAGTAAAAAACTGCCCATTAATTATAATCCTAAATTAATTATGGTATAGATTTGGTAATTTGGTATACTAAATATAATTAAATCAAACCTTAAACATGGAGGGTGATAAGGTTTCATATATGGTATAAGAATATTAAAAAAAAATTCTTTTTTAAATCTCTCCGTCTAAAGCCCTAAGCCCATTTTCTCTCCATGATTTGTTCTTTAGATCTTTTATGCAAAATAGTCAAATACTCAATTTAAGATAAATTTTTCTAGACTTTAAAAAATTAATAGAGAGACATAAAAAGATTAAAGAAAGTAGGAAAGAGGATAAAATATTCCATTTGCTAGTTCCATTAGTCAATAATCATCATCTCTAATTAATTTTTATTATCATTATTATTATTAGAAACGAAGACAATTAAAAAATAATAATATTTCACAAAAAATGGTTAAACTGTAGACATATATCCTTGGTACATCACAAGCAAGAAGCCAATTGCCTTCTTTATCTTAATAAATAAGTTTATAAGTATTACGATTTTGTTGACTAGTAGAAAAAAATAACTAATTCAATATAATTTTTCCCAAAAACAGTATTAGAGAAGCTCCAAAAATCCTTCTCCATTCAATGTTCACTTTGGGAAAGTACAAACTCCGTCGACTAGTGACATTAATTGTGATTATTCTTGGACTATTCAATAAACTTTTATTAATCTTGGTTTTACTTGAGTGAATCTTTTCATATTTTTAAATATTCTTTTAGTCATGAACTCGTAATTGTTAAGTTTTCTAGCAGTTAATAGAATTGGCATATCTATGTAAGCGATAATGGTGCCCTCGTTATACTCAAATCTTGGGTCCGCCTCTGTTGGTAAGAGAATGATAGAGGGTGATTTTTTTTCTCTCTTGAGAGAGAAGAACGGAAAAATCTATCTCATAAATAAGAGAAGGTTTAGAACCTTACTGCTGATCTTTGTAATCATCATTATGAAATCAATAAAGATAGATCTCGTAGTCGTTAATGGTACATCTTCTTTTTCTTCTTTATCTCACATTATGGAGTAGTAGCATCGACAATGTAAGCTCATTATATACATTTGGTATCTTTTACAATCTTAATAAGTTCATGAGCTTAATCATATCCTATTTTTACTACTTAACATCTTTTGATCTAGAGTTAATTATCCTTGACTGAGATTTACCCATACTTTTTATTAATTCGTTTTAAGAAAAAGTTTAACACCTTTTTTTGGTAAAACACGTAGAACTCCCAGCCTCTCCTGATCTTGAAGGAGAAGGTGCTTTTAAGTATTACGAGAGTTCGATTTTATAGTGTAAATTTAAAACAATAAAAATAAAAAAAATAAAAACAGGATTTAACAGTTTAAAAGTTTCGGGATCCACCATTCAAGTACTATTACGTGTCGGTAATCTGTGGTCCACACGCAAATCTTGCTCAGTCAATAAGACCCGACCCAAAATCAAACCACATACCCGTATCTTGCTCTTCCAACGCAAAGTAACTCAACATTTCTGCTTGTGCATGCATGAAACCCTCCATATTTTCTCATCAATCTCACTAACAATGGCAATCTCTCCATTATCTGTTCTACTCATCACTCTCCTCTTTCTCCTTGCACCCATATACACTCATTCCAATACCTCCGACGCCTTACTCTCCGAACTGATCAACCTCCGTTCTCAATCACCCACCGGCGTCATCCACCTCAATGGCTCCCTTCTCCAACGCATCCTCTCTATCCCTTCCCCTAAACCCTTCTCTTCCCTCATTTTCTTCGATGCCAAACAGCTCCACTCGAAATCCGACATCAATCTCCCTGCTTTTAAACGTGAATTCTCTCTTCTCTCCTCTTCTTTCCTCGTCAACCACCCCAAAAACAGCAACAACACTCACATCTTCTTCTTCGACATTGAGTTTCAAGAATCTCAATCTTCTTTCGCCTTGTTTGAACTCAAATCTTTACCCCATATTCGGTTATTACCCTTTTTTTCAACGGATTTGAAAAGGGATAGTGTTCCAATGGATACTTCCGGTTATTCAAGGGGAGCTGAGTCGATGAAGGAGTTTGTAGAGGCGAATGTGGAGGTTAATGTGGGTCCCATTCACCTACCCCCAGCAATTTCCAAGAAAATGATGGCTGCTATTGGTGGTGTATTCTTGATTTGGAGTCCATTTTTGGTGAAAAAGATTGTTTCTGGAGATACCCTTTTGCATGATAAGTATCTGTGGATGACCGGGTCGATTTTCGTGTACTTTTTTAGTGTTTCAGGGACAATGCATAGTATAATTAGAAAAGTGCCAATGTATTTGGAGGATAGGAATGATGCAGGGAATTTGAAGATGATTTTCTTTTACCAGGCATCTGGGATGCAGTTAGGGACTGAAGGTTTTGCTGTTGGATTCTTGTACATGGTTGTTGGATTGTTGTTGGCATTTGTGACTCATGTTTTGGTTTATGTGAAGGACAGGGGAGCACAAAGGTTGTTGATGGCTTTAGGGCTCATCGTTTCGTTTGGGGCTGTAAAGAAGGTGATTTACTTGGATAATTGGAAGACTGGCTACGGTATTCATGCTTACTGGCCTTCAAGTTGGATGGGATAGCAATGTAGTTTCTCTAGCCGATATGTTTAGCTGGTATTCTCTTAGGTAAGATCTCTGTAGTAGATTATACTACATGTGAGCTGATCCAGATTCAACCAATAATAGTTGACTGTGAAAAGTTTCAGATTAGATTTATGGATCTTTGTACCTGTAGTGCAGCATGTATGTGCCAATTGAAGTTCTGAAATATGTTTTGCTAGAATTTGCACTCTGTATATCAATAATGACACGTTTACGTCTCTCAAAATTACTGTTTCTTAGTTACTTACATGATCATCACAGACTGTGATCACCACTTATTAGCATGCATTTAAGTGCCTAATATGTAAATTGTTTATCATAATTCAGGCAAGATGAGGGTAATTATTGTGTAAATAGTTAAAGACCTGGAGTTGCCACCATTGTTATCAAACGCGAAAAGCACAAAAAAACTCTTAAGGTCCGTTGGGGCTTTAAGTGCAAAGCGCAAATAAAGTGTGGGCTTTAATGGAAAAAGGCACAACGGGAGAAAAAGTAAAAATATGCACGTAGTCCCAGACTAATCATTATACGCATGAATAACAGATATATGGACAAAGAAATTGAAAAAACAATTCAAGATAAAGTGAAATATCAATTGTTTAAGGTCGCCTTTTCAGGATTATATTCATTGGCAAGGAAAAGTATGCCTTAGAGCTTTGATGCGACACTAAAGCGCACACAAAGCGAGGCAAAATGCTCAACGTGTTTTGAGCCTCGCTTCAGGGCTTAAGCACGCCTTTGACAACAATGGTTGCCACCCCTAAGAGGTGAGAGGCCTTCCATAAATTTATACTGACTGGCTTTTAGCAGACATTAGCACCCTAGAAAGGGATATTTACAACCAGCAGCACTCGGGCGCGGAGCTAGCATAGGGGTTGTGAGTTCGGCCGAACCTAGTAACTTTAGTCCAAATTATGTATTTGTTAAAAATTCATTGAATATATATAAATCATTAATTTCGAACCCAGTAACATAAACAAAGTAGAATCCCGAACCCACAAACTTTAACTTTTAGCTCCGCCTCTGCAGGCAGACTAGTCTTTAGCAAATTAAAACCATATTCTGTAGTATGATTATTGAGAGCGGCCTCACTTGGAGAGCTAAAGAAGTTAGCATCAGTTGTCAGACAAGGCAAAGAATCTGATATCTGGGAGAAAAAGAAGAGTAGGAAGTATAAAATATTGACTAATTAAAATCACAAACAGCTGATATATTTTGTGGGATCACATAGACTTTTGAGGTTTAGAGCCTGGCGGTTGCTTTTCTTGAGTTTTGAGGAATAGGCACTTTTCATATTCTTTTCCCGCAGAAGGTAAATCGATATGTAAGTGGCATAGGAATTTAGTCAGCTTGATTCTGATGCTGCATATGTTGGATTACTTTGACATAACATTTGCTGCGGAAAATGGTACACTACACTTCAATCAAAGCAAAAAGGGGGTGATAACTTGAATAGTTGTTGACATGCTCTTTTCTTCTCCATATGTCTGACAAATTTCTTTGCATTTAATTAATTGCTATTTTGCATATAGTACTTTGAAAGGTCCTAGACGACAGAAGGATTGTCCTTGGATCTTTTACTTCTGAACTGGTGACTCATACTTCCTTCTTTAGCTTACTAAGTAGTAAATTTCTAGAAACTTGTTTCTGTCATAAAGCGAGTGTGTAAATTGAACTTTATATAAAAGAGAGGTAAGCTAGTGTGAGGCGCAAAATAAGGTTGATATAATGTTCTTGTTAACTGAACGTATATCGTGATAGATAGCTAGATCTAGACTGGATATAAAAGAGGAAATATAAGTACTATTTCCTCTGGTTAGGATGTAAAAGTGGATGATAAGCAAATATTCCATATCGGGGGATTCAGTGGCTCATCGATTGCTCATCATAAGATCCGAGGGAACCAATGAACATTATGTTGTTTCGAAACCACTATCTTAATTTCATGTGAACAATTTTTTATTAATACCTCCAAAACCTCGGCGATCATATAAATTTATCAGTATTCTTTATCGCTTCTTATACTTGGCCACAATATTATGCTATTGTTGCAGAGAGACCTTTTGACATGGCTATTGACAAAAATTATTCCATAAACAGAGTAAGGTAAAAACGAGTTATTTAGATGCATATTATTTAAGAAATGTTGCTTAAGAACTACTCTACCATCAAGAAAGATAGAGAAAGATGAAATGCTATATCATTAACTTTGATCTGGGATATGCTGATTAAGCTCTGGCATAAAAAGGGAAGTGGGTGGCAAGCGTGTTTTCACTTTTAGATATAAAGTTGGTCATTGTTCAGCAAAAAATATATTCTTTTGAGCAATCTTTAGTGACCCATACTGCAATCTAGTCATCATTTCATGTGTAGCGTTCTGTTGTTTCTCCCATTCTCAACCCAATTTCACCCTATCGCTTCCTTCAGTCACATATTAATATTTGCTTACGTACATTGAATCTTGAAAGCACTAATTTGCAGCAAAAAACTTTAAAAGAAGAAAGAATTTTGTTGGCCAAAAAGCCTGATGGTCGGTTTACTTCAGCAGATCTTGCTAGTTTTTAACAACCCCATCTTTCCTTTTCCTTCGTTGTGTAAAAAAGGTGCATATGAATTTCAATTCTTTAAGACTTTTCCTGTTGTTTTGTTTCCACCTTTTCACGAACTTGCGTACCCATGCAGCAGCTTAGATGCTCCTTTACATTTTCCTTTTTCTATATATATATTCTTTCCTTGATA
Source organism: Nicotiana undulata (assembly GCA_005239495.1). Taxonomy (NCBI): domain Eukaryota; kingdom Viridiplantae; phylum Streptophyta; class Magnoliopsida; order Solanales; family Solanaceae; genus Nicotiana; species Nicotiana undulata. The sequence continues at coordinate 16,432 of ML290883.1, read as the reverse complement.
GCCAAACCATTTACTTTCTTATATTCTCTCAAACGTTGCCCTCTGTGTGCTTGATATTTAAATAAGACATTGAAAATTAGTTGAGAATTTGAAAGCAGAAATGGAACAACAATTAGAATTGGTAGGAAGAGCATTTGTGGATCACTACTACAATCTTTTCGACAATGATCGATCTTCGATTAGTACTCTGTATCAACCAAGTTCGGTGCTCTCTTTTGAGGGCCAAAAGTTGCAGGGAAGTGAAGATATCTCTTCTAAGCTTAATGCATTGCCCTTTGGACAATGCAGGCATGTCATTAGCACCATTGATTCTCAACCTTCGGCCTTCGCCGGAGCGATCATAGTCTTTGTCAGTGGTAGCATTCAACTTCTTGGAGAGGACCATCCCCTGAGGTTTAGCCAGGTCTCTCTTTCTCTCTTTCCTCCATATATGTTGTCACGTGGATGATTTTATATTTTTCCCGCGATCGAACGAAGTCCTATGTATTTGAAACATTTGGTTTTCACTCTATCTGAACCGAATGATGAACTACTTGGAAAAAATAAGGCTAAATATCTTGTTTGCAATGCATTTTCTGCAGATGTTTCACTTGATCCCAACTGTAGAAGGAAGCTTCTTTGTGCAAAATGACATATTTCGCCTCAACTATGGCTAGTTTAGCGTTTGTGTGGAGAAAATGTTGATCAAGAGAAAAGAAAACTAGTGTTACTGTGAAGGAAATGTTGAAGAGACAATTATGTGCTGTAATTTGAATTGATGTCACATTGTTCATTTGCTTATTGCTTTTGTAATATCAGATGTCATTTATTCAATTTGCAACCACCTCAAGTTTGTCTTTTACCTTCATATTCTGGAAAAATTAAAGCATGGAATCATTTCCTACAAGAAAATACAATAATCTGATTGAACAGGTCAAGACTTGTGTGGTGAGATGAGTTGCATATGCTAAGATCAAAAGGTCCAAAATCAAGTTTGGTTGAAATATAAACGTATGCACCATTTAATTTATTGTGATATTTTTATTTCTTCACGGTGCCACTCTCTGCTAGCTGGAGTATTTAACATTACTATACATTTTCCATGTCTCTGACAAAAATCACTTGAATTGACCCTTTTTTATAAAAAGAAAGAAAAAGTAGTGGATCACAGATGCATATATTGGATAAAGAATTTGCAGTTGAGTGTCAACTTATGATCTTCTGGCCCTTAATTGTTTTTTTTTTGTTATGTTCCATCGCTTTTTGCATCATTATATAAACTAAGCCATATTTCTCAAAATTTATGCATAATAGCAATTTCCTTACTTGTTTATACATGTCTAGTTTCTCTTATTACCAACATTTAGAAAACACTGAACAAAAATGCAACTCCAACCTACCAATATTTAGAACAAACACAACAAAAATGAAAAATCCAATTCCAACCTAAGTGATATGGACCTCGACAGAACTTGCATAGTTGTCTTCAGTGTCTTGTTGAATCAAAACCTGCGGAATGCATGATATGATCCGTGAACTCCGCTTGAGAGAAGGTCAAAATATAAATTTTGTGAATGGTATTATGGAAGATCAAAATACATGTGAACAATCCACGCATTTTTTCCTCAAAACGTCGAGGTCGGATTAGTATCTAATCAAAGCATTCCGGTTTTGTTGTCAATCAGTTGGCACATAACAGATTTAAGTTATTAACAAGTTACACATTTAAGTTATATGTAATGATAGTTTAATTTCTTTTTACACTATTAATGCAATTTATTATAGCAAGTTATATTCTAAAAAAAAGAAGAAAAACATAAAAGAATCTGACTCGAGACCATAATGTAACAGAAGGCAGATCAGTAAAAATTTAAGAAACAGAAGAGAAATAAGAACAAAAATATTCTGTATAACAATCCTATAATCAAACTGAAAATAGATTAACTAAAGTAAATATTCTTAGCTTTCACAGGCCTAACAATAGTAACCTCAACAGATGTTCCATAGTTTTCTTGAACGTCCTGTTGAATCTGCTTGGCGGAATTCCCTACAGATTCTGCACAACTGCTAACATTAATCAGAGCAAGTGTGGTTATATCTGCAAAATCTTGAGGGATTGAATCCAAACCAAGACAACGTTCCAGAAACAATCGTTCAAGACATGGAAAGTGATCACAACTGGCTCTCCAGTAACGAATCTTCAAACGTTCCAGTAGCAACAACTTCAAGTAAGGAAACCCTTCATCAACTACTTCCCACTCGTCGCCTAAGCATGCATCATTTTCTAGTTTAAGAACCTCGAGTTTGGGCAATTTACCAACAATGCACAAATCCATCCATTGCAAACAAGTCCCACTAAAAGCTAACTTCTTAAGTCTTTGTGGGAAAGCATCTGGAGGAGGTAAAAGCAAATGTGGCAAAGCATCATCTGTAGGAATAAGGGGCAGAGATGGACTCTCCGTCGAAAATTTCAGCCTCCTCAGAGGGTCTTGTAAAGTAGCACCTGAAGGTGTTATTGTTTCCAGAAAGCAAGCAGCATCTACATTTCGATAAGCAAGACAAAATTCCAATTCCTCGAGCTGATCTAAGAAGCGAAAATCATAGAGGTCTTTACAACTACTGAAGTCTTCTCCGATGCCACGTATTTGCAACTTCTTTAAATTAGGAAATAGTACAAAGAGAGATCCATTACAATACCAAGGATTCCATCCATAAAGATACTGCAAATTTTTCAAAACCAAACTTTCCTCTGTTGGCTCAAGATACACCAAGTAATTCCAATCTAAACGGAGGAGCCTCAATTGTGGCATTGCCAAAATTTCCGATGGTAATATCAAAGGATATATCCATCCCCTTCGCCAGTCCCCGGACACTATAAAAGTTTCCAGATAACATAGGCTACATATCTGTGGTGGAATGTCTATCAAAGTTTGCAGATGGCATAAGCTAGGATAAAGAGTCAAAGCTAGGTATCTCAAATGAATTAAATCAAGTATCTCACTGGGGAAACGATCACATCTCATTAAAGCAAGATCTAGTACTCTTACTAGCTTGAAATGCGACAACTCTGGGAACCAATTCCCACTAAAACAGATAATAGAACGAACCTCAATATCAGGATACCTAGCCAATTGGACACTGATCCGACCTCGACTAATAGAGGAAAAATGCATGGATTGCAGACATGGAGTTTGACCATTCTTACGTCTGAGAACATTCACAAAATTCATGTTTCGAGCTTCTCTCAAGCAGAGTTCACGGATCACATCATGCATCCAACAACTCTCAATTTCTCCATCAAAACTCAAATTGTGTATGCAAATTAAACTTCTATCTATAAGTTCTTTCAGACATTTTTTTGCCACTTCTTCTTTACTTTTCATCTCCTCTACCTTTAGGAATCCCTCACTTGCCCATAATTCCATAAGTTTATCTACGAAAATCAGTTCGTCCTCGGGAAACATTGCAAAATACAAAAAACACGGTTTTAGGTGATGAGGCAAGTGATGGTAACTCAATGCTAGCACCGTCATGCATTGGACATCAATATCCGTGCTTACCACTGAACTTACATTCTCGGCAACACTTTGCCACTCATCCAATGCTTTACCCATTTTGGAGAGAAGTCCAGCAATCACAGTAATTGCTAGAGGTAATCCTCCACATCTTGATGCAATTCGTTTCCCGATTTTTTCAAATTCAGGGGAAAAATATTCTTTCTCAAACACCTTTTTGTGCAGTAAATTCCAACTTTCATCAAAATTCATGAGGCGCATATGATAAGGAGGCTTACCTGAGCTAGCATATTCAGCCACCTCCACATTCCGAGTGGTTAGGAGTATTCGACCCCCATTGTTACAATCTGGGAAACATAGTTTTATATCATCCCAAGCTTCTGTAGTCCATATGTCATCAATCACTATCAAGTACCTCCTACCTTTTAGAAGCTTTTGCAATCGGTCTGCTAGTTGCCCATCATCTTGCTCCTCATAACATTCATCAGTCTTTCCCCTTGTTGAAGAAAGAAGGCGTAAGAGTACATTTCTCACACGATGCTCTTGTGAAAGAGTAGCTTTTGCACGAATGTCAAAACGAGACACAACGACTGGATCACAGTAAATTTTGTTAGCCAAAGTTGTCTTGCCGATGCCCCCCATCCCCACAATGGAGACAACTTCTAATTCCCTTGCTCCTCTAGCGATTTGATTCTGCATCATCTCGAATTCATTTTCATGGCCAACCATCATATTCTCCATCTCCAAAGCATGTTGAGATATATCGTCAAGAGAGAAATTTTGTATTTCCCAATCTCCGGTGTTGTTGTACCTATCCCCTATTGCCATCCATTGTTTCATGGTCGAATCAATGCATTCCACTGCTTGTTCCAATAGAAAAAAGAGTTCCCACAAAGCATCGATTCTTTCATCTGCAGTTTCTGCGAAAAGAATCTTTCTTGACTCCGAGTCAACCATATCTTCTGTGTTGCATGCTACCTCTATGATTTCAGCTTCCAAGCTTGTCAATTCCTCAAGGGGATCCGCTGTTATTTTCCTCGGTTTCTCCATAACAGTTCTCGACGATTCAAGCTTCTCATAGAACGATTGCAAATTACATCCAGTAACTTGCATTGATTCGTGTACGGTGCACATAAGGAAAGTAATTGCAGCATAAACCATGCCCCTCATCTCACTCTCGGAAATGTGTGATGCAAGTTGATCATGTATCATCTCGAATTCATTTTCAAATCCAACCATCTTATTCTCAGGCTCTAAAGCACTATCAGATGTAGAGGCAAGAGTCAAATTTTGTGCTTTCAGATCTTTATTGTTCGCCATTCCTATCCACTTCCTTACTGTGGAATCAATGCGTCCTACTGCTCGTTTCATCTTGAAACGAAGTTTCCAAATTGCTATTCTTCGTGAAATTGGAGTTTCTGCAAGGAGAACCTTTCTTGATTCCGAGCCAACTATATCTCTTGCCCTGTATGCTAGCTCTGCGATTTTAGCTTCCAAACTTGTCAATACTTCAAGATCATCGCCTATTACTTTCGACGGTTTCTCCACAATAGCTCTCATGGATTCAAGCTTTTTATAGTACTTTTGCAGGTTAAGTCCAGTAGATTTTACTGATCTCAGTATGGTGCTCATAAGAGAATTAATAGCAGCATAAGCCATCAGTGGTGAAGCCATGAATTTCCCAAAGGATGGATGTTCAAACTTAAAAGAAGTAAAATAAAATGCCTCACAAAGGGTTCAATGTATATTATATAACTCTAAAATAAAAATATTTTACTGTGTGATGCATTAGGGGAGTTTCTGCACAGAGAAGAAGGCAGAGTATCTCTTTGTTTTGTAATTTCTCAATTTAAAAACAGAAAGTGCAAAAAGGTCTTTCTTTTATTTCTTAAGATAACAAGTTAGCGTCCATCAAATTTTCAGCTTGGTCCACCGTCTGCTCTAGTCTCTATCATGTTGAGTACGCCACTGGGTTTAGATCTTATTTTCCACACCACGTTAGATATTACTCATTTTTCTTTATTTGATACTATGTTCTAATTAGTCCGTTTAAAAAAGAATCTCCTATACTTTTTTAAATTGAGAAGCATTTCCACTCAAATACTATGATTTATTTAATAGGACATATTGCAAAAGTCTTTATTTCATTATTAAAATTTATGTTAAGTCAAACAATGGCAAATAAATTAAAACGAAGGGAGTAGTACTAGTATATGTAATTCTTCTTATACATGCCTTTTTTCTTGGGGAAAAACAAAAATTCGAGCGACAAGCTTCGGATCGCCTAAAATTTTGTGAAACCGTCAGAAACTACCTAATGAATAATAGTAATGCTTCACCATGAACATTCTCCGCTTTTGGTGTTTTAAGTCCATAAAACAGAAATTCAAGTCGATTTCTAATTTTTTTGTGCTAATATCCACGTCATCTGCATGAATTCGGACGATGATCTATGAATCGCCTAAAAAAAATTTGGGCTCATCATAATCGACCTAATGAACGATAGTATTACTTTTCCATTGCCATTTCCTCGTTTTCAGCATTTTAGAACCATAAAACAGGAATACATGAAGTTTTTTACTTTTTCAAGCGGTAATATCCATGCCATCTTCATGAATTGGTTCGATGGGGTACGAATCGCCTAAAATTTTGTGGTCCATCAACAAAATCGCCTAATAAATTTTGTTGCCATCAGAAAAATTGAAAATTATCCTTAATTCTTATTTTATGGTCATAACATGCAAAAAGTGAGGAACAATCATTAGCAAAGCAATGAGTATTTCATTAGGTCGTTTCTAATAGACCTACGAAATTTCAGGCGAATAAGAGTGTCAAAAAAAATCTATAAAATTAGTATGTACTAATACACACGAAAAAGTTGATATAATCGTATTGCATGACCTCAAAACACTTGAAAATGAACTCGAAAGTCAATGAATATTGGTCACTAGTAGTGTACTCGCTTTTAAACCTGCCTTTTATTTTTCTTCAACAAATTTTATGTCGTTTTTCCAAGTCACCATCACATCCTGACTACTAGGGTTGTTCATAAAAACTCGAAAAATCGAACCAAACCGAGTAAAAAACAGATACTTTTTTTATTTGATTTGGTTTTGATTTTGAATTTCAAAAACCGAAAAAAATTGATTTGGTTTTGGTTTTAATAAAAAAATAACCGAAAAATCCAAACCAGTCCGACTATAAAAGTGACAATTTGAAAATTGTTATTACACATATATATATATATGTGTGTTATACAAAGTTTCTAATTTTTACGGTACTTGTTAATGCTTTGTACTTTTAGTTTAGTTCATTGCTATTATAATAATCTAGCTCTTTGTTGTTACATCCTAGTTGTATATTCTTTTGCTAAGTATGAGAATCTATTTCATATTAAAAATGATCTATTTTTAATTGAGTTCTTAAATTATTCATCACTATTTGATTCAATTACCATCAATATATTTTTGGTAAATGATAGATTTCTCAAAGGGCAATTGGTTTGATAGTGTTACGTTGAAAATGTAATCGCTGGAATATGTTTTGGTAGTGTATGTCTCATCTTTAAAAAAAAGACCCAAAAAACAAACATAAACCAAATTGATAAAAAAATCCACTTAATTCATTTAATTTGCTCTTTTTATGGAGAAACCGATCCAAACCGTATTATGAACCTCTTATTGACCATTGTAGCACCCCAAAAATTCTATAGTAAAAATACATACATACTCTTAGTTCACACACTCTGTGTGTACTTTCCATACTGAGTTATGCCTCATTAGTGTATTCTCTTTTAAGCCCTTTAAAAAAAAATCACGTTATTTTCTCACGCTATCAGCACGTCCAAACCAGTGGGATATCCAAATTTCACCATGAAAATACATACATGCTCTTAATTCACACATTCATATGTATTTTTCATATCCAACTGCACCTCATTAGTGTACTCTCTATTACACCCGTCTTTTTCTTTTCTTAAACAAAATTTTGTGTGTTTTTTAAAATCATTTTAAGAGACATAAAGTATGTAATTTTTTTAATGATATAGAATAGCTTGGATTAGATTCATAAATCCTATTCTATGAATCTTCTTGGCGGAGTTAATCAAATCTTACTTTGAGGTTACACACTTTGGTTACCTTTGTCCCCTTCTTGATATGTGTCACATTGGCGTAGAATTCTTGGACAAGATATTCTTTGGTATCCACCACACTCTAGGCGAACCACATCCACCCCTTGCGTTCTATGAATTGTCTCAGCACTGTCGGTTTATACTTCTCCAGATCCTTCAACTGAAACTGTCGAACAAGAGTGAGTGACCTCACTGGCCACCATTGACGGAAGCTGGTGAAGGCTGCCAAGCTGACAAACCGGTCCTCCCAAACTTCTTTCTTCTTCGTCCTTTCAAGGCCGGCAACTGTAGCATCTCTCCTTCTGTCATCATCGGGGATGTCCTCAACTGATGTATCTGGTGCCTCAGGGACATATGTAGTGGATAGCTCAGAAGCCTGACTAGCACTTTTCGAACCCTTGGAAGTACTATGAGATGAGGACGATTCGTCCCAGAGTTTATACCTCCCCGGCGGCCTTGACTGGACAGTCGGCTTCTCTTGTACAGATGCTGAGTTTCCCTCTGATACTTCCCTAGATGGGACATAAAAGTTGGTTTCGGAAAGGTCTTGATGGGTTGTATTATGTTTTGATGATCTAACAAACTTTTACATGAAGAACCAGATGTAGGATCTGATATGTAGCCAGCATAACCAGTCAATGTTAACTCAAGGAATTTTGGACAGTGTACTGTTGAACTCATAAGGAACAGTTGAGGGTCATGATCCCTTGATAGTCTTCCAGGCGAAAGTATAAGTCAACTTTACAGCTGTAAAAGTTGTGACAGAAAAGTGATTGCCTGCAACTGTACACACTACAGTGCAGTAACAGTGCAACAGTCACTTCCCATTGGTTGTGAAGTGTACTTTCAAGATATGGAACATCCTTCTTGGAATGTGTCAAGGTATTTAATATCTTGTTTGAAGACAAACAAGATATTCACTTGAGCATTTACTAAGAACATTCTCTCAAGCATTGAAGTGGTCTCAAGCATTGAAGACTCAAGTATTTCAAGAGCAAGAAGACAACTCCACTAAGACGGACCAGTTTCACCTTGTGCCGCTAGTGTCACTTTGTTTTCATAGTATCCTATTTGCTTTTGTAGAAGCACCGTGTTAGGAATCTCTCAACCTTAAACTTCTTGTACTGTTGTAGTGACTAGTGTAGTCACAAGTGTAAAGTCTTTGTAACTAGAGAGTGACAAAGTGGCTTGTAATAAGTGATTACAAGTTAGTGTGTTGAAGTATTTGTAAGAAGTTCATTACAAAGTGGCTTGTAATAGCTTAGATTACAAGTTAGTGAAGTTGAAATCCTACAAGTGTAGGTCGTGGTTTTTGTCCCCTTGAGTGGGATGTTTCCACATAAAAACCCCATGTCTTTTTACTTGCTTTTTAAGTGTACTTCTCTGTGGGAACTAGTAGAGGACCCGATATCTCTACTATTTGGTGGACTCATAGAAACTATCAATTGGTATTAGAGCAGACTCTTTATAAACAGTTAACACCTATAAAATATTTGTAATGGCTGCTCCACCAAACTTCGAAGAAGGACAATCAACATATCGACCTCCTAGATTCAACGGTCAGTAGTATGGGTGGTGGAAGACCGGTATGCATGACTTCATAATGGCTGAAGATTCTGAGAGTTGTGGGACATCATCTGTGATGGTCCTCATGTTCCTATGCACAAGGTTAGAGAAGCTGATCTGCTAGTGCCAAAAACCAGGAAGGACTACAACGATGCTGACAGGAAAGCAGTGGAAAAGAATTTTTGTGCAAAGAAAATTCTAATGTGCGGTATAAGACCTGATGAGTACAACGGGATCTCTGCATGTCAATCAGCCAAAGAGATTTGGGAAGCTTTGCAGACAGCTCATGAAGGAACGACACAAGTGAAGCAGTCCAAAATCGATGTGCTCACTACTGAGTACGAGCTCTTCAGGATAAAGGACGATGAATCCATACAGGATATGCATACTAGATTCACCTTCGTTATCAATGAGCTTCAGTCTCTGGGAGAACTTATTCCTAGGAACAAGCTAGTGCGAAAAATCTTGAGTGTTCTGCCTAGCTCCTAGGAAAGCAAAGTCAATACTATCACTGAAGCAAAGGACTTGCAGGCTTTAATAATGGATGAGTTGATAGGAAACTTGAAAACATATGAGATGAAAAGGAAAAAGGACTGTGAAAGAAGAGAACCCAAGAAGGAGAAGAACCTGGTTCTTCAAGAGGAAAAGCTTGAGTCAAGAGAAGAGGACAATGACATGGCTTATCTCACCAAGAGATTTCAGAAGATGGTTCGAAGGAACCGGCGAATACCAAGGAGAGGCATCTCAAGCAAGCCTAGAAACTATGACCTGTGTCATAAATGTGGTAAGCCTGGACACTTCATAAAAGACTGCCCACTCCTGAAGCAAGACACCTACAAGCACAACTCTGACAAAGCTGCGAAGAGGAACCAGGTCCCTGACAAAATATTCAGCAGAAAAAGCGCAGCTGACAATGTTGTGAAACATGCTCTTGATGCTTGGGGAGATTCATCAAGCAAATCAGAAGAAGAACCTGAAGTAGAAAACAACTCTATGATGGCAGTTGAGAACAAGGCTAAGGAGTATGACTCATTGTTTGCTCTTATGGCTCAGTCTGATGACGAAGAGGAAGATGACAAAGATGAGGTAAACTTCAGGGATGTTCAGAGAAATCTGAAGTCCTATTCTCCTAAAAAATTGTTGTCATTGTCAATGTTCTCATTGATGCTTATTACAACTTAGTTGAAGATAAGGGCGCATTGACCATAGAACTAGGAGAAGTTGAACAAACTAGAGATGATCTAGTTGTGTGTGTGGTAGATTTGAAAGAAACTATAGGCGATCTTGAGAGAGAGAAAGAATCTCTAGTGTGCAAAATCAACAGTGTTGAGAAAGAGAGAGATGAATTAATGGTGGTAGTTGTGGACCTTAAGGACACCATAAAAAATCTTGAAAGAGAAAAGGAAGTGATAGAAGAAAAAACAAGAAAGGTAGAAAATGAGAGAGATGATCTAACTGTAGTGGTAGTAGATCTGAAAGAAACAATGGAGAATCTGAGTAATGAAAAGGATAGCTTGAGTGTGAGGATTGATGTTGTTGAGCAGGAGCTGGATGATGTTCTAGTAGTAATCACAGACTTAGAAGAAACCATTCAGGGACTTAGACTAGAACCTGGTTCCTCGAGTGTGGATAAAGGAAAGGAAATAGCCAGTGAAAAATATGTCAAGCTTGAAAAAGAACTGAATGATGTCAAAACGATTATGTGCAGTGAGGTTGAGAAAAATAGGGAATTGGTGTTGATAGCCAAGAGACACAAAAACATCTATGTGGCTGATTTTGAATCATTGGGAGCCGGTGAAGTGAACTGCTTGAAGGCAGTTGATGATGATGCAGAGCTCTAGCATAGAAAGTTGGGTCATGCTAGTTTTTCCCTCCTGAACAAGCTGATAAACAAGGACTTGGTTTGTGGTCTTCCAAACTCCAAGTTCAAGGAGCACAGAGTCTGCGATGCGTGTGCCAAAGGAAAACATGTGAGATCATCTTTGAAACCTAAGAAAGATGTTAGCACATCCAGACCTCTTGAATTACTTCACATGGATTTGTGTGGGCCCATGATAATTCCAAGCAGAGGTGGAAAGAAGTACATCTTTGTGATTGTGGATGACTACTCAAGATTCACTTGGACATTATTTCTCATAACAAAAGATAAGACGTTTGAAGTATTTATGGCTTTTGTCAAGAAAATCCAAGTGAAGATGGACTTGAAGGTAGCTTGTATCAGATCCGACCATGGAACCGAATTTGATAATGCTAAGTTTGATGAGTTTTGAACTGAAAATGGAATCACACACAATTTCTCAGCACCTAGGACTCCTCAGCAAAATGGAGTAGTGGAAAGGAAGAACAGAACCCTGGAAGATATGGCTCGCTCATTGATAGTGGAATTGCTAAGAACTTCTGGGCAGAAGCAATCAACACTGTCTGCTACTTGGTGAACAGGTGCATGATCAGGTCCTTCTTGAACAAGACCCCTTGTGAATTGCTCAATAGAAGAAAGCCAAAAATAACCCATCTGAGAGCCTTTGGTTGCAAGTGCTATGTTCTAAACAATGGGAAGGATCAACTTGGAAAGTTCGATGCTAAAAGTGATGAAGGAATCTTCTTGGTATACGCTTCTCACACCAAATCATACAAAGTGTACAACAAGAGAATCCAATGTGTAGAAGAGAGTGTTCATGTACTTTTTAATGAGACTCCCTCTTCAAATAGGGACGAAAATGGTGATGATCAAGACAATGAACCAATCTTGGTTCCTGGAGAGATTTCTGATGTCTCAATTGGCAAGGCTGACATGATGAGTCAAACTAAGGAGATGAATGAAGGCAATGCAACATCTTCCTCAAGTTCACAGGAGGAACCTGGTACTCCAATCTCTCCCACAGAAGATGAAGAAAGAGTTGGAGATGTTGTGGAAGGTACTCCCCAGGTAGCTGAACAAGCAACGCCGGGAAACTTCTCTAATCTACCAAGTTCTTCCACCTGGAAAATTTAGGTCCCAAATTGGAAACATAAAAGCTCTCATCCTCTTGATAATATAATCACTCCCCTTGATTCCGGAGTCCAAACCAGATCCAAAACCAGATATTCCCTAGCCTTCTCAGCCTTTCTATCCTAAATAGAACTCAAAAATATCAAGGAAGTTCTGAAGGATACATATTGGATCATTGCCATGCAGGAGGAGCTTCATCAGTTTGAAAGAAACAAAGTATGGCATCTGGTACCTCGACCATCAGACAAAACCATCATAGGAACCAGGTGGGTGTTCAGGAACAAGTTGGATGAGAATGGGAAAACTACCAGAAATAAAGAAAGGCTTGTAGTTCAGGGTTACAATCAAGAGGAAGGGATTGATTATGATGAAACTTTTGCTCATGTTGCTCATATGGAAACCATTCTGATTCTTATTGCATTTGCATCTCATATGGAATTCACCTTATTTCAAATGGATGTGAAAAGTGCATTCCTGAATGGATATCTCAAGGAAGAAGTATATGTCAAGAAACCTCCTAGGTTTGAAAGTCATGCTCACCCAGAGTGTGTCTTCAAACTGGACAAAGCCCTATATGGTTTGAAGCAAGCCCCAAAGCTTGGTATGAAAGGCTATCCAAATTTCTACTGGATAATGGATTCACTCGAGGAAAGATTAACAACACCCTATTTCTGAAGAAACGGGGAAGGAACCTTCTTATCATCCAGGTGTATGTGGATGATATTATTTTTGGGGCTACAGCAGACTCATTGTGTAAGGAATCTGCAATGCTTATGGGTAGTGAGTTTGAGATGAGCATGATGGGGGAACTGAACTTCTTCCTAGGTCTTCAAGTGAAACAATCCACAAAGGGAACTTGCATCAGTCAGCAGAAATACATCAAGGAGCTGCTCAAGAGGTTTGACATGGAAGATTCAAAGGTGATTGATACACCCATTGCAGTTGCTACCAAACTTGACATGGACGAATCTAGTTCTCTTGTAAACCAAACAATGTACATGGGAATCATTGGCTCTCTACTCTATCTCACTACAAGAAGTCCAGACATTATGTTCAATGTGGGATTATGTGCAAGGTTTCAATCAAATCCCAAGGAGTCTCATCTAAAGGCTGCCAAACGAATCCTACGTTATCTCAAAGGCACACAGGACCTGGTCCTGTATTATCCCTCAGGTGATAATTTTAATCGTGTTGGTTATGCTCACGCTTATTATGATCTGGTGGACGAGAAGAGTATTTCAGGGATGGCTCATTTTCTTGGATCTTGCCTAATCTCTTGGGGTACAAGGAAGTAGAACTCAGTGGCCTTGTCCACAGCTGAGGCAGAATATGTTGCAGCTGCATTCTGCTGTGCTCACCTGTTGTGGATCAAACAACAATTGGAGGACTTTGGAGTGTATATTGACAGCATACCACTTCTGTGTGACAACATCAGTGCGCTCAACATGGCAAAGAACCTTGTTCAACACAAGAGAAGTAAGAATATTGATGTGAGACATCACTTCCTCAGAGACAATGTTGAAAAAGGGCACATCTGCATGAGGTTTTGCTGCACTGAAGATCAGATTGCAGACATTTTTACCAAGGCATTGGGCAGGGAACATTTTGAGAAAAATAGAATGACACTGGGGCTGCTGAGACCTAATTAGGGACCCGGTTTCCCTTCTTGGCTATGAAAGTCACACTCAGGTACAAATAGCTAAAGTGTTTTCTGACGAAGTCTAACTCACATCAATACCATTGCAGGTAGACACGCATGATGACCACATGCTTTAAAGGTATCGCATTGTAGAACAAAAGGAGACTGAGCAATGTTTTCAAAAAAAACAAGTACGGGACCTGGTCTCTGTACCCCAGGTTAGTAGTTATGTGTGTTCTCTCCCTTTTTCAAAAATCAACTGCATTAATTACTGTTGCCACATCGTCTCCCTTTTAAGTAAACACGTCTATCACATCTATCACTCCACCCTTTCAACTCCCTTCTACACGTTTCCTTTTCCCAAAACCGCCTACCGCCAGTTGAACCCGTTTCTCTTCCCCCTCATTAATCCACTCTCCTATAAAGCTTCTTCATCTCTAACCTATCCCCACTCACTTTCCCTCACTCACTCTCTCTTTTACTCGAAAAAGCATCTTCTCTCTCTGAAGTTTTTTTCCAGCCGTCAACCATGGCCTCCACAAACGAACCCTCTCCTTCTCTCACCACTGATCTCAACACTGTCTCTGTGGAAGATCAGGCATCCTCTCTCCCAGAGGTTTCCATCTCCATTTCTACCCTCTCTTCACTCCTATCTGCATCAGAAACTCCCAAGGAACCTCCAGTCCCAGAAACTCCCAAGGAAGATCAGGCACCTCTTGTTTCTCCTCCTTCATCTGAATCACCACAGAAACCCATGAACACTGAACCAACCATTGTACTTCCAACCGTTAAAGCTTCTCAAGTTTCTGAAGCTTCAGAGGACGACCCTGACTAGTACCTCAACTCATCTTTTCTCCATTCCTCGACTCCCATGGAGTCTCCAGAAAAAGAGTCGGCCAAAAACATAATGTCCATTGCCTCTAAGAATCCATCCTCTGAAGGAGTCTCTTCTCATCCTGAAGCTCAGGGAGCAACTTCATCTTTCTTAGAGGATGAGGGGACCGTGGTCTTATTTGAGTCTCCTCGACATGAGTCTGTGCCAAACAAACCTAGTGAGGAACCTGGTTCTCCTCTTTCAACGACACCCCAAGAGAAAATCTTCTATACTCTTCCTCTTGGGTCCCTTCCTCCTCTTCCTGAGCCCATTAATGAAGACGATGAGGACGGCATGGTTCTGAGTGCTTATTTTAAACTCCGTCACAGTGTCAGTACTCCAGAAACCTATGAAATGACCATCTACCAGGTTGCAGAAGAAGGAGGTTCTTAACTCGGCTCTTGAGAAAAGCAAAAAGAGAAATAAGTAGAAGAAGAAGCGCTTGAGGAAGGAAGAGAAAGTAGTTGTGGATGAATCCAAACCAGTTGTTGAAGTAGAAGAAGAAACTGCAGAGGAACCCAGTTCCTTAGTAGGAAAGAAGAAGTCTGTGTCTGCTAAAGGAGAAAGGAAAAAGACTCCGTCACCCCCAAAAGGTGATGACAAGTCTAAGAAAAAGTAGGTTGGAGAAGCAAGAGATAAGAAAACAGTGTCTGAAGCAAGTGTCAAAGGGAAGTCTGTGAATGTGACGTGTAAACGAAAAAGGGAGATAGAAACTGTGGGAGGACCTGGTTCTATGAAGACTATACCAAGCAACAGTGGATAGTGGCAGGAGAATGTTCGCAATTCAAAAGTGTTGTGGGGTCGCACGTTTGACCCTGAGATTTTTGAAATGGATGGAATGAGTCAACTCATGGCTATGGTTAAATTTCAGAAATGGGAGCATTTGTTTAATGTGAGTGGGCCAAAGTGTATGAAGATGCTGTGCAGGAGTTCTATGCAACCCGCTTCATCCTTTCTGAGGGTCATGTCTGTGTATTGGTGGAGGGTGTCTATATTTTTCTTGATGATGCTGCTCTAGGAACAGTCTTGAATGTTCCATCGAGAGGGTTGTCTTCAGTGGATCCAGAGAAGTATGCTTGTGAGGGAGATTTTAGGCGAGCCATCGTTAAGTCAGGGATAGTCCAACAGGGGGAACAGGTTCACAAGAAGGCCATGCTACCTCTTTATCAGCTTCTCTTTGAGCTGGTAAATAAGGTCCTTCTTCCCCATGTTGAGAGCCATTCTGTTGCCTCAAGAGCTGATCTAATATTAATGGAATCTCTTGACCAGTTCAAGCCAGTCAACCTACCTACTCTCATGATCAACCATATGGAGAAGGTTGTAATGGTCAAGGATGGGAATCACGGGCTCCCCTATGGTTTTCTACTTACTCGGGTCTTTGAACATTTCAAGGTGCCAGTCAAGAATCCCCGGGTAGGGACCCGCAAGCAAAGCTTTTCAAAAACAACCCTTGAGGAATATGAGTGTTTTGAGAGGGCTGAGGGCAGCACCTCTACCATCTCTCAGCTAATCAATGCTCTGAATGCTTCCAATGATGTGATTAAGCAATTGAAGGCCCAGATTGCCATTCTGGAGGTTAAGTCAAGTCAAGATGATGAGGGACCGGTTTTAGTAGCTCCTCAAATGAAGAAGTGGCCCACTTGAATAAGGAGAATGTTTAGCTAAAACAGCAGGTTGAGTGTCACGCCCCCAAACTAGGGGAGGCACGACTGGCACTCGATACTGTATTTGATCGAGT